>VWZN01008867.1:0-125255 GCA_013396955.1 Regulus satrapa
TGTTGCTCTTTGTTAACGGAGCTCAAATGTAATATATAAAATCCCACTCATTTCTGACTTCAATTAACTTAAAATAGTGGGAAGTACAGACTTTACCAGAATTCACAGAAGTTTGCTAGTAATTACTGTGGTGTCAGGGAACTAGTGACACGGCCACTAATACATCTGTGACTGTATTTGCCATTAATCCAGAGCTGCTAAACACCTGTGCCAGAAACTGAGCTAGCTTAACCCTAAGAAAACTGATTTCCTGGGCGTGAGGCTGTGCAGTGTTTTCACCACTCACTGTGTCAGCATAGAATAGCTTAGGCTGGAAAGGACCTTAAAGGTCATGGGGTTCCAACCCTCCCTGCCATGGGCACCTATCACCAGATTGGGTTGTTCAGAGTCCCACCCAGCCTGGCCTTGGACACCTCCACCATCCACAGCTTCTCTGGGCATCCTGTTCCAGTGCCCTACTATCCTCACAGAAAAGAACTTTTTCCTAATATTTAATCTAAATATTTCCTCCTTTTTCTATCACTACATGCCCTTGTAGGACATCCCTCTGTTCTCTCCTATCCTGGTAGGCCTTTACCCAGGGCAGTTTAGGATGCCTCAGTCCTTTAATTTATTTTCTTTATCTGTTATAATCAGTGTCAATATCGAAAACAGATACTACAATAATTTCATTTTTTCATGGAGGGCTTCTGGGGAGGTTTAAGAAGGAAAGGCACTGGTCTGCAGTGCAGTTGGTAAATGAAGACATAGGCAAAGACCATTTTCTCAAACTGGAAAAGGGTTACTTTCAAGACTAATCCTAAATGACAGCACAAACAAAGTCCATGCATTCTGTTGTGAAGAAGTTCAGACAAGTTTGCCAAAATTGGATATTTTGTAATGCTTCATAAATACTCCATTTAATTCCACACTGTTAAATACAGATACCTACCCACTGAAAAGGACTTCAATATGAAAATTTAAAATGCAATTTTAAGTATTATTTTCTTATTTTAGATTTGAACACGTTTCCTTTCCAGATTAGGGTACTGAGTACAGAGTTACAGTTAATATAACACATTTGCTTATCTTGAGCCTTATCTCCACACTTTCACCATCTATTAATCTTCTGCTATTTTTCCTTTGTTTTTCCTTCAGTGGTTGTGCTGTGCCATGTGGATGTGATATGCTGGATGAATGTGTTATAAAGTGCCATGGTCTGCAGCATTAAACGTGGGGAATAGTGTTTTGAGAAACCCCATTCACTACAAATGGAGTTGTGGTTTCGAAGGCTGTTAATGCTCCTAATTTTTCAGCTTGTGTCATGTGAGCAGGGGCCACATTCTTTCTCTGTCATTCAGATTTAGAGCAGGATTTCAAACAAAGCTGACACAAATGGCCTCTGAATTATACATTCTGCTGGCTTTCTTGTCCGAATGCCAAATTTCAAGATAGACTGCTTTTCTGGAAATAAAGAGATATGTGTGTTAGAACATGTCTTTTTATAGCTGACTTATTGAGACAGAGCAATGCCAGTACACTGCGGTCAGTAACTTTTCATTTGGAATTTGAAGGGAAATTATAGAATCCTTTTCAGACTAAAAGATCAAATTTTTGACTCACTCATAAAGAAAGGGAGATGTGCTTGCGTTTACTTCCAACTGGTAGGAAGAATTGAAACAACAAAATCTACATTTGAAGATTGTAGCTTTCCTAAGTTTAAAATAACATTGCTTACTTTTTAACTCCTTTAATGGACTTTTTATATCCAAAAAAGATACATAGTTTTAATTTACAGAATTTGTTAAGACTTTAGGACCAGGCGGACTTCTAAAAACATGGCCTTGCATGTAATAAGTGTCCGACTGACATCTCAAAGACATGTTTACAGTCAACAGGGAGGTTTGGCTATATCCAGGAAATATCATTCACAGACAAATACCACCATAAACCAGCCAATTGTTCTTAGTGAGAACAGAAATACGTCAGTGATTGCCACAATCCAGCTCTTTATTCCTGCCAAGCTATTTTGTAGTCTTTTCCATGGCTCTTCATGAGGCCTTGGACTTTGGTATGTATCTGACACCTTGAGAACTTGCCTCAGTCAGGTCTCCTGGGGCTTCCCAAGAATTTATTTAGCTGGCACCTATAATTGGATCACAGCAAAATTTTAATGGAAAACACGTGTCTTGCTTCCCAGAAAAACCTGAATTTAAACAGAACTAGGAAAGCTCATGTTCAGACACATACCTTGTGACCCAAAATGTAGGTCAAAAATCTGTAACAGCAATTACTAGAACTAGATAATGTAGACAGAGACATTTATTTATAACAGTTCTCTAAAAGGCATCTTTTCCCCAGGTTCTATATTAAGTACTGGAAGTAGCCTCTTCTGATGTTATCCAGAGTTTCAAGTCAGCACACATACCTTTTTATATCCCCTGTTATCAAGTAACATTCTCTGTGAAAACTGGTGTCTAAGTTTAGACATTTCTCCAGTCTGATGCTAACATATTTTTTCTGATGACTTACAACAGTTTAGAATGTTATTTAGCCTATTCCTGTATTCCTCCTAAATTTTTTATCTTGAATAAAATGGAGTTCATACATAGGTTTGTCATTTTGATAACCATTCACTTCCTGTGATCGATGTGGCTTGTGGTTTTCTAAGGGAAAAGAGTGGATCAGCAAAACTCTTTAAATCTCAAAACAATGTTTCTGAGCTGAGCATCTGTATTTCCCAAACTATTGAAAATGTGCTTACGAATGGGGCATTTTTCCATTTATCAACTAACTGTATACTATGAATAATTAATATTATGCTTATGAATTAGTACTATCTTTGTTCTCATGTTTGCTATGTATGGCTGTCTTACAGCCAGCAACTGTGCCTTCTGAGCACAAATCCTGTGGAAAATCACTTTTAGTATACTCAGTCTGTGGTATTCTGACAGTCCTTAAACTGAGGGTTTACATACTAGTTCAGAATGATCCACATCATTCCACTATTCTTGATTTTGGAAAGTACTGTGGAAGGAATGCTATCACTGTTCCAGAGAGTCAACTTTTGTCAGAGTATGATTATAAATGTATAGAGAGATAGATGTTACCAGAATATGAGTATGTTTAATGGTTTATGGGTATATACTGAAAATATTTCAATATTCCCTAGGGAAAGTTATGTATTCTAAACAAATTTATAGTACTGGTATAAAATAATACATTACATGTGTATTTAAGAAGCATTGTTTTACATTTAAGTGAAATATCTGTCCAACACCTAAAAGCATAAAAATATGTGCTTACTGGTATGTGATTGACATGTTACAGAATACTGATAATTTGAAGGCCATTTGTATGGTTACTAGGTATCTGGTAAGGGTAATTACTGTACTGATAGTAGACTTTTCCCTGTCTATATATTCATAACTGACATATAGCCTTTAATTTTACATCTGTTCTGTGGCATCCAATAACTCTACTGATGGAGATATAGCTTCTACTTCTCTCAGATTCTTTCTGAAGTCTTATTTTTTTCCTTTCCATTCCCCATTGATTTTTTTTCTTTTGCATTTGAAGTATTTGCTATGGTTAAACTGTGTAATAAGACAGAGAGAAAGCTGGAAAATGAATTTGTGGAGTTTTATGGCTGTATGAGTAAGAATTATGAAAGAAATCTAGAGAAATTTATAGAAGCCAACCAGGGAAAAAACATTTGCCAAATAATTGTTTAATCATATTTGTAATACTAATGCTTACATGCTAATTGCCTAAAAATACCATCTAACAAATTAAAGTACAGTCATTTTGATTTGCATTCATTATGTAAATCAAAAGCCCAGTCAGTCAGAATAGAATGAATTACATAATGGAAAGTAATACAGGTTATTATTCAGTTTGCTAGGCACCTCTGCTCCCTGACTAGTGAGATATTTCTACTGCAGTGTAATTTTATGAGCCCTGGCCTTAATTTGTTACATATAAATTTGCATTCATATGCTTTTCATAATCAGGTTAACAAAGAACACCATCAAATATATCTTTTGGAAGCTCTTAAGAATTTCTTTTCATTCATCTGATGGATTCATGTGTGTAGGAAGTGTAGTCTAGCAGGTTTGGATAGTACAGGGCATCATGTTGATCATCTTTTCAGAAGCATTTCTGACTTGGATATTTTTTTAAAACTCTTTCAGCAAAGTATTGTACATTACAGCACATCTGGTTGTCTTGTAAGCTGTGATTTTACGTGTTAATGTTAATCCTAAAGTGAATTTTGCAAGCATTTTGATAAATGACTTTCACTTGCTGCAGTTCACATGGCTAATGTTCTTTCCATTACCTCAGTTTTTCAGAGATGTCACTTAACACATTAAACCAATAAGAGTTGTTTCTGCTCCTTGTATGGGGAAGTCATTCAAGTATTTTCCATGGCTGCTTATGTCAGGAGCACAAAGGGCAAAGCTGTAATGGTTAATGCATCTGTTCATCTGGGTCCCTGACAATGTCAGACTTCTCAGTGAGTTTGCTAAAGTGAACTTGTCATTAGTGATTACAGCATATTCCACCAGAGCACAAGCCACTGTGAAAACTTCTTTAGTGATTGCTACAGTTTTAGATGTCACCTTGCAGATGACCACCCTGGAGCCCTGTTTGTAAGCCTGATTGTGCTGCCACTGATCCAAGTTGTAACCCTGAGTTGAGCACATCATCCTTTATATTATCTTTCACCTACCTACCATCTGCATATATATCAAGAGAGCTGGGGAGGAGGCATGAATTAGGAGACACCCACCATTAGGATGTGGGTGTGGCAAACACTGGAAAGGAAAAAAAAAAAAACAAACAAGGAAGTGTTTCCTGATGGGAGTAACTTTTCCAAGATGCATCGCACATGTACACCATTACTACTAACTGTTTCCCCTCTCCCTTGGACTGTGAGATCCTTCAGTTGTGAGGAATATAATGACAGTATAGCACATTCAGCCACTGTACTAACAATCATGAGAAGGAAAGGTTATAACCTGCTTTTCAGCAAAGCCTCTTCACTTGTGTGTTTGTTTCCATGGAGAACATGTGGACACTATGAACACCATGTACTGCACAACTCCAGTTACTTGAAATCTTGCTACGTTTCAGCATATTAAATAAAAAATTGCTTGAGATATGTATAAAAGAAAGGCGTGGCAAATTTCAACCTGGAAGATAATTTTATGAAACTGCTCATAAGGAAAATGCTAACCCCATTTTTTACAACAATGATGCAAGTGCTTTTATTATATGAGATTAAAATTTTATAATACAAGGCATTATTTTATAATATTATTAAAGTAATTTGAAAAAGATAGCTGTGCTGGAAACATCTGTGATGTGCCAGATTTAATCATATTCACTGGGGCCTTGGTCATTTTTAATTACCTGGAAAGTCAGCACATCATAAAATTGAGGTCATCATAAAGACCTCTTTTGAATTAGCTCTTACCACTCTTCATCACAACTGTCAGTCTTGAGAGAAGCTTCAGTTTTAATCATTTCTCAGTCTTATGTTTTGTCTTCATTCCTTCAGCATCTCTGCATTGAGTAGCAGTGGGCAAACAGGAGAAAACACCTCAATATTTAAAATGGATAGAGAAGTAGTTGACAAATAAGTACACAGAAATAATCATATCTGCTGTGTTTTGGAACAAGTTATAAATGTTTTTTCAAGTTGCTTTTAGAGCCTTTTTAAAATGCCATTAAAACTGGAAGCTGTTTTATTCTTTTTTTAAGAGAGCATATAAATGCATTTTTCCTAGAACTTTGAACACTTATGTGGCTTACATTAAAAAAAAAATTGTTAACCAAAACCTTGGGAGCTGGAAACATCTGTTATTCAAATCTAGCTTTGTAATTGTGCTTGTGCACAGAGATCCCCCCTTAAGCCATAAGGAGTATTTGTGCCTGCTGTGCTTATGCTGAACAATTCCCTTGCACCCAGAATCTCATAACTGAGCTTTACTGGAATCATCTGCTGCCACACATTTCAGATCTACAACATAAATACAGAACTAAATTGGAACACAGGCTATTTCAAGAAGTAAAACTATTATAAGAATTTTTTATTTAAATTAAAGGAAATAAAAATATGTTGAAGAAAACCCAGCTGACACCTTCAAGAGCAGCAGATACTCTCAATATTTAAGAATGGCACACAATAGGAATGCAGTGCCTTGAGGTTCTGCTCTTGATCATTATCCTTGATCATTTTTAGCAGAAGGCAAAATGAGCTTAAAAAACCCCAATAGATTTATTTATTCAAAAATCAACTGTGCTTCTTATACTTATGGTGTAGGGCTAAAAACTGAAAATGTACAAAACCCCCTTCATCTGCATGTGCCTAACATTTTTTCTGATTCTAAATGATTTCTTTGTTCATGTATGTGATGTACCTGATGGTTCAGCACACACTCCTGGTTACCATTCATCTCTTACATATTTAGGCTGCATTCATACAACTGAGTCCAAAGCTAGAGGACTTCTGTGAGCCCAGAATAAGCAGATGCATTTCAGATGTCCATCCTGATTTAGAATACACTCTCTGCAAGCAGAATCATTCATTCATTCATTCATTCATTCATTCATTCATTCATTCATTCATTCATTCGTTCATTCGTTCATTCATTCATTCATGTACTGAAGTGGAAAGGGATCCTCCCACAAGCCACCCTCACAGAAACTAATACTCCTGGAGCATGGCTCTGGGGGTTTACGACCGTTGGGACAGATGTTTCTGTCAATTCATGTGTGGAATTGATTCAATTTATTTGGACATCTTGGTGCAGATGTCCAAATCTCATCACTTTTGGTGAAAGGCAGCAGATATTGTGAGGCCATTTTACAGAGATATCTAAAACAGAGCAGATTAATTGTGCTCTAGCACTATTTCTTTCTTTATATTAATTTTGAAGGATGCATGGAAGATCAATGCCATTTCTTTAGGAATTGTGCACTTGCCAGCTAGACCTTGTTTGATTAAGGTCTGAAGAAATGAAAATTCATCATAAGAAATGAGGTACTGTAGTGGGAAATGTTCAAATTGTAGAATAAAGGCTTTCTACGTGGAACCTAGTATTTAATAAATTCATCTAAATTGCTAATTTATAAAACCATGTGACTGGGATTAGAAAATGCTGCCCATTACTGGTTCTTGTTTGACACCAGGCATGAGGTAAAGAGTCCTTCCAAGCTAATAATTAGCTTGCAGGCCCTAGCCATGCTATGACTTTTTCTTTTCAGGAAAGTCACAACACCTCCATATTTACCTAAAAGTATCCCTTCTTAGTTCGTAAAAATCCCTGGTTGTCTTACCCTTACTTGAGACTTAGAGAATTTCAAATATAGTCCAAGTGTTTTCATTGCTATCAAGTTTCTGAATCTCTTTGTCCTTCAAAACCTTCTCTATATCTTCTGCATCAAATTTAGATTGATTATGCTGATCTTGAAAATTGTGCATCTCATGCATTTACATTATTTATTAATTTCTATGGTTGTTCCCTTGGCTCCTGCCACTCTTGAACATTCTTTGAACATTGATCTGGTTTTCTATCCTACACTGCACACTCATCTCCAATGTCCCCCTGTAACTGACTTATTTCTTAAAGCTTATGAATATTCAAGTATGTCTCAGGAAAATAGCACGATCTCTCTTTTCTTCTAATCTGGGGCTATCAGATTGCCCACTGCCTGAAGTGCAACAGAGGATGAGAGCCTATATTGTTAGTGCTTTTCTTTCACAGAGTCCTTAGCACAGACATCATTAGAGGAACACAGTTCAGGTCGGTTTCCTGGGTCCTGCATCTCTCCTGTTGGAATATATAAAAGTTAGACACCCTAAAGCAACAGTAGGGTACATAACAGACTTGACTCCATATCCAAGATCTCTGAGCTATAATCTTGCATTAGGTCTGTGGATGAAATTATTTAAATATAGGAATAAATAAGGATAAATTGAATAATTTTTCCATGGAAAATGAAATTTACAATATAATTTGATCAATTGATACAGTGATTGTCTTAACATAAAAAGCATAAATAGTCTAAGATCCATTACTGCAGTGGCTCAATATTCCAAAAGGTCATTACAAGATTGTTTCAGCTTTAGAAAATGCATTCCCTATACGTTGCTTGTGAGTATTTGTGGTCTGATTTCTTGGTCTCCCCAATTCATGATTTTATCATTTCACTGTGATTCCCCTTCTTTCCAGCCAAGCTCAGTAAGCCCAGCTGTGTTGAGTATGATAAAAACTCCTTCCCAAGAGTTAGAAGAAGGGGAAATACAAAAGTGGTTCAGTGAGGTTTTTTTTACCCTCCAGATATGAGGACTTAGCCCTGAAATGGTTGAGTAATGAAGTTCTCCTTGGCCTGACCAGCACAGACCTCTGGGAGGGAAGTCTAATAAACATGAAAGAAAGTTGCAGCAGTATTATACATGCCATACAGGAGTCCTGTACTGCTATTAGTAATGACTTGCTTGTGTCTTACAGGTTAGGACTGTCATTGTGCATGAATGTGATTGTGCAGAGAAAAAAGACCACCAGGAAAAGCAGAGCCTACTACTGCACTGGTGTAGTTATTTCAGGGTAGTTCTGCTGTTATGAAAGTATTTGGGATGTTTCATTCCATTACAAGCTACATTTCTGTCTCTTTTCAGAGCCAGAGGTGTTACAAGTTGTCGGCAAAGCACAGCGCCTTTTGAGACTTCTCCAAGTGATTTGAGGCAAAATGACATTTTCATTAATGCATTTAAACAGTAAGCAGAAGAATTAAGAAAAAAATGTTACTTTTAAAATCAAATTAGAACAGGTTACACTATCATTTTATAAAAGTCTTTAAGTTACAACATAGTGTCAGTGAAGATTATTTTTTTAAAAGCTTCAGAATTCCTGGAAAAATTAAATGCTTTATTAACAGCTGCTTATATTCCAGCCAAATAATTTTTCTCTAATGGAGTTCCTGTGTACATGCACTTGCCTCTAAACAGATACTTTCATAGTATGTTTCTCTGAATTCAGTTGTACACTGTGTGTTTCTTACAGTGGTATCACACAACTTTTCTCTATTTTCACAAGACACTGGTGATCTTTTTTATTACTGGCACTAAAATTTCATTTCATAATTTTGGCATAGTTAAGTTGAAAGCACAGTTTTAATATTAAGCTGTATCTCATGCTACTCTAAGTTTTCCTGTAAAATTTTCTGCAATGGAAGAGCCAGAGTCAGTTGGTAGAATATGATTACATGTTCTTTTTTTAAAAATTAATATAATTGCTCTTAAATTTTGATTCATTAAAAACATACTGGTTTGCATATTACATTTTATTGTGGCATAAATAATAAATTAGCTTAGTATTCAGTGTATAGGAGATGTAGATATTGACCTTAGTCTTACTGAAACAGAATATGCATCCTAGTTCAGGCAGCTCCCTGAGGCAATAATTCTTGGAAAATTATTTTTTTGAACTAAGCTACAAAAACTGGGAGATAGATTATAACCATTGACCAACTAATGGGCTTGACAAGGAAAAATGGATGCAGTTTTCAGTCAGTTTTTCTCATTATGTTTCATTTAGTTTAACTCAGTGAAGTTCAGACTTAGAATATCAAAGTGAACAAAGGCAATATGGAAGACAATATCATCTAGGTGGGAAGCAATTATTCCACCTCTAAATGAAGGAATTCAATAGGTGTGATGCAAAATGGGACATTTTAAAAGAAAAATCAGTTAGCATTTGAAAGATTTACAGAAATTATGTCAAATCAGAATTTGGTTCTAAGGCATGACTAAGGAACTGCTATATTTTCATTACACAGAAACTGATCGGGGAAGAAGATTTAATGAGTCATTAGAATTTTCTGTTCTTTGACATTCAGTAAGAGCTATCACAATTCACTGTTGAATACTGATACTTCCGTGTCCTTAAGATAGGCACAGTTGCTGGAATATGCTGTGAAAGTCATTTTTCCTCTTTGCAAGGAGATGTAATTTTAGGAGCCATTCCAAAGAAAATACTTTTACAAAATACAGAAATGAGGCATATATCAAGACTGAGATCTCAGTCCAGTTGTTTTGTCCTTCTTTGCCTTTGGACCTTCTGGCAAGCAACCAAAAGCCACAAGGCAGAACACCAAGATCCTCAAGTTTGGGTAGTGATATTCTTCTTATTACATCCTGATCACTCTCCCCACTCACCTGACCTCAAAAGCTTCTGGGAGATAAGTGAATATGGGTGGGGATTGGCAATAAGCATTACTCCATGCCTGCTGCCCACTCTCCACCTCTAGAACTCCAGCCCAGTTTTGCTCATCTCATGTCAACAGGAATCCGGCTTCCTCATAGAGAGAGGATATGGTTTGAAACTGTGTAGACTACACCATAAATAATGCTGACAACCTCTTTTTCCTGTGTGACTAGTGCATGCTCTGCCTATGGTTTACTCTCTTACAATGTCTAGCTGCGTGGCTGGGGAATTAGGCTGCTTTCAGACTAATCAAAAAGTCAATATACTCCTATTGCCTTTTAAAGGTTAATGTGCATTCAAAAAGCAGGGCTCAGAGCAGACATCTACAGAGAATCAAGGCCAATTAAGCCCACAGAATCCTCTAGGTCATTTTTTGCCTTTCAAAACCTTAGTTCCTTGACAGGTTAAAGATTTTCATTTTTCCTCTTCTTCACATGTGGGTTTTTTTTTCCTCTTAATTTCTTGCCTTTTCTATTCATCCTTTGCTCCATGACCTCTAGTCATTGCATAATTTAATTTCTGTTTCACTTTAACCTTTAAAAAGTCAGGTGAACTCTGGGGCAGGTGCTCATGGCAGGATTTCTGTTTGCACACCAAAGGTATATGATGTGAAAAAGATGTGTGGGTTATAGAATCACAAAATGGTTTGGGTTGCAAGTGTCCTTAAAGGTCATCTAGTTCCAAGCCCCTGTCATGAGTAGGTACACCTTCCAGTTGACCAGGTTGCTCAAAAACCTATCCAACCTCATCTTGGACACTTACAGGGATGCAGAGTTGTTGGGTGCACTACAATATTAGAGGTAGTGTTCAACCTGGACCTGTTCAGTCCAGTTACAGTAACCCTGATCTCCCTTAGATAAGTGCTGGGAAGAACACATACAAATGAGCAACTTGTGTCTAAGGTCATACCATGGAATTTTCTTCCCGTTGAATTCAGGAGAGATGATAACTCATGAGCTGGAAAGGTCAAAAAGGGGTCAGGAGGAAAGGATAACAATTACCCAAGAGCAAGCTGATTCCTCTGTCCTGCTCTAAGGGTCAAGTAACCCCAAACCACAGTAGGAAACTTGTAGTACTCTTTCGTCAGAGCTAGAACTAGCTTTCTAGTGCCTTGTGGTACTTCAAAGATCTGTAAAGTATCCTTCTGACTCCTGCCAGACTGGGATGAAAAAGAGACCAATGTTCCTGCAGCATGCACAGGCAATTTCATCTGCTTCTTTACCAGAATGGCTGCAGGCTTTCACTGCCTTCAGGTCCACTCTAACAGCCAACTGAGCAATTTCTGGTGATCTGGCATCTCCACAAGTTAGCAATGTGCTTAGAGGAAAAGGGAACTCTCCAAGCCTTTAGGTTGTTGGGATGGTTTCACATCCAGAGCCTGATTGCTGTCGAGGTTCCCTCAGAATATTTTTCATGCAATCCTTCATGAATTATTTAGCATAGCTCAGCACCAAATTTCTTTGGCAGCCAGACAAGACAGTATAGTTGACTCCTGGAACTCTTAGCAACAAGTAAGAAGACAGCAATGAAAATATTATCTTTGCTGTAATCTATTGCTTTAGTTGCAATGGACTATGAAGAACCATAATCCAGCAAATGACAACAAAATATTACCAGGGACCACCTACTCCCTCACCCTTCCCTGCCTTTCATAAGCTGACGTAGTGCAGTTTGTCAGGCTGCAGGGGTCAGGGTGAAGGGGAGCAAGGCAAAGTAACTATTCTGCGAGTAGGGCCAGGTATAGCTTTCATTGTCTTACAATCTGTGGGTATGTCTCCTTGAGTGTCTTAATTCAAATTAGAAACATGCTTTTGAGGAAAATCTCCCAATGGCCTGAGCTCTCCACATCTTGATTTTCATTGTGGAATTGTTTGGGGTACATGGGCAGGGTGATATTTGTGTTAAACTAATCTGAAGGCAGTGATCTCTTGGAGAACACCTAATGTGCTCCAACCTTTCCGGGCATGCAGTTGGCAACAGCTAGTCCAGAGTACTCCTCAGAACACATATAATGGGCTCTCAGGTAGGTCCTTGGCGTCAAATGTTGTGCTGCCCAGATCAATTTCTCTTGCACTACGGTCCTTGCTAATTGACCATGGCAGCTACCACAGTATCTAGAAGCCACTCATAAGTATGGAATCTATCTTCCCAAGTGAGATAGAGGCTGTGACAGATGTCACATTTAGGACAGCACATTACGTAGATTAATTCCCCTAGATGGTAAAGATGATTCACTTCATCCTCTTAAATGTAATTTATGTGTCTGTAAGTTTAAAAAAAAGATAAAGTGACTGGTAACAATATTTTCCCTCATCATTCTAATGCACAAATTCAAACACTATAAAGTGACCAAAAACTGTAAGACATTTAATTTCTTCCCTCTTACTCTCCAAGCACCCTACATCATTTGCAAACAAACTGAATTCATGTTTTGCCAGGACACCTGAGGGATGCACATCAATGTGGAGACTGAGAAGGGACATTCAAAGTCAAGGTTCAACTCAGGCTGTTTCTACACTAGGTGCCCATTTCCCTTTGAGTATATCTGGACTTCAGACACCACCCTTTAAATACTGTATGAAGAAATGGATCATTACTGTTATTGACTCTTGTCTTTGCTAGAATTTCACCTATTACAGTTCACATCACTGATTCACAAGAGCTTGCATTGCCAGGAAGCTTCAATGACGTGTTTAATTAGGCAAATCCAGGCTGAGTTAATCTAGAAATAGGACTGTATAAACAGCAGAAATTTAGGTTGGTGATTAATATAGCAAATGTAATTCTGCAATATAATTTAAATTATGTGTATGTCATATCATAAATCTAAGTGCTTCCAAAGTCTGTAGGCTTTGTGCCAGCATTAATTTTTGTAGAAAGTAAGAAATATTTCTCTCGTGTTTGATTGCTTTTTAAACTCCAGGTCAGATATACTGTCAGAAATTTATCCCAGTCTGCTGTCTTGTAATATTCAATGGAGTTTAGAAATAAAAAAATATGTCTTTGTATAGTTTGCTTATATAGGTGAAATACTTTACAAATACTTTACAAAAGAACATGAGCTATTTCAGAGTTTAAAGCTTTTTGTTAAGACAAACTATGGCAAAGTTATATTTAACTACCTTGACACTAACTTATGAAAATATATTAAATTTGAAAGATTGAAAATAGAAACTTTGTTTACTTTTTCAGTATATAATGCATACAAGTGTGCACTGACAAATATTGTCATGAAGCAGACTTACCACAATAATCACTCAGGAAAGAATGGATTTTCTATTTCATAGAGGTATAAATATAGAGATCTAAAGCAAAAATTCATATCAAAGTTTTTAAATTCCAAATGCTGCTTAATAAAGATTACTAATACTATATTGCTTGTATATAAACTCGTACTCATGCTATGGTAACACAGCATGATCACGGCAGAAGTTTGTGCTATCTCAGATTCATGGAATAAGGCATCAAATTATTTTATGGACATGGTCTCGATATGGGGCCATGTTGCATTTACCCACTGTTTATTTATCAGTCCAGAGTTTAAACTAATTGAAGGTGATAAACCCAGGAGGGTGTCAGGGACGGATAGATCATAGAAATATAAAGTCGAATAATGGTTTGGGTTGAAGGAACCTTTGAAGATCAAAAAAGATAGAATGAAGATATCACTGCTCTGGCCAGCAGTGATAAGCCAATATTGCTTGAGCTATTTTCAGATTTGAGGATAAAAATGAAGTTTCAGTGACTGTGCTTAGATATAGATTTTAAGTTATCAGCTGGATTTAGCTTCTTCAGAATTCAAAGATACAACAGAACATTCTCACAAGCACAAACTGTCTTCTTTTACATTCTGGTTTTAATGAAGTAATAGGAAGACAAAAAGAAAAGGAAGAAATGAAGGAGTCTCAGTAAATTAGACAGTTAATTCCTGCCAATGATTGTCAGTCAAAGTCTGGACTCACTACACAATGCATTCCCAGTAAAGGACCTGCTTGGGCACAGCTTCCACTCACCTGGACTGGCAGCTGTGGAGCACCCGTGGAGCCAGCACAGCATCTGCTGGGAGTGCATGCACACACACACAACCCTCTACGTGTCTAGAAAACACAGTGGGTGAGAACATGCAGGCTTGGAAACAAGTGTGTCTGTGTTCTGCAGTGTGGATGCAGCCTGAATTCTCTGATATGTGTCCAGGGAATAGGAAAGCTAGCACAGATGTAAACAGGGACCACCAGTTGTATCACTCTCTCTAGCCTTCGTATTCACCTGTTTAGTGTTGGTTGGTGTCATCAGGAAGGGTGAGTGAAGATTCATGATCAAAACATAATAGGTATCCATTCTGATCTTGCAGTACCTCCAGATGAAGCAGTTCTAGGTAATGGTCAAAAGAAGCAACAGAATCACTTGCTTGTTACTAGGACTGGGCTTTTTTTCCTTCCTTCTCATGATTTTTAATTAGTACTTCTATCTTGGCTGCTTAGCATGGAAATGATAACAAAATTTTGAAGGAACAAAGCCTTATCTCTTTGAAAAATAAAAATCTTTATTCCTGCACAGCTGATCTGATGAAGCAATTGCTCAGATAATACAGTGCCTTCCTGCCATCTTGTGGCACTGCAGGGTTTGCAACTCCCTGTTATACTGTGTAATTTTTGTTTTAAATTAACAGGTTTTAAGTTTCAGATGTCATCTAGTTAAACAGCACGCACACACACACACATACTGAATGAAATCTTGGACCAACTAATTGCAGTGTCAGGAATCTCATTGGTTAAAAAGTTTGAGACTGTATTAATTTATTTATTTCAATGTCCTATTATGTCAAAAATGACAACAAATTTAAACTAACTAATGTGAAATTTGATTTCAGGTTAATAGATTAAGTTAGTGGTATACTGAAATAATCTGCAGTTATGTATTAAATAATACCTTGCATTTGTATTATTAATTAATCTATATTCTTCATTTGGGATGTTTTGTTGGTTTTTGAAATAGTTGCTTCCTTTCTCAAGTCTGCCTGAAGAATAGGGAAGCTGCATCTTTTACATAACTTCATGTTTGCTTTCAAAAATAAAGGAACTTATGAGATTGTACTACTGTCCAATTTCCTGCTCCTGCTTTTAGGCTGGAATCCCCAACTCGATCTTTGAGTATGGATGCACCACGAGGAATTAATATCAAAGCACAAGCTGGGAATATTGAAGCTCTTTCCCAGATGGATATCAAACTACACAGCAGTGATGGTGTGGTGAGTACAAGCCCTTCTTTTCCGTAACTGTGGTTGATCTTCTGTGTGACTATAAAGTCTTTTTTTCAAGTTCTGTGAATTTAATCCCTTAAGGCTGGTTTTAGTGTTTTGGTGTTAGGATATGAAAATTAATAGTGCTAATAATAAAACTTGTATTTATGTAAGTAATACTACCAACAGACAAGATGTTGTATTAGCTTAGAGAGATGTTTTCTAATAGAACTTGGATACTGCTTAGCTCCCCACTAGCACAGTGATTCCCAGGCACAACCCCAGTGGGGAACCTTCGCTCAGAAGCAGAATGCAGCCCCAGAGTGGCAATATTAGGGAGTGAAGCTCTGCAGACATTACTAACAGCAGGCAACATGCAGCAACCTGTTTATCCCCTATGCAAGGCTGTACTGTGCCAGTTCTTCCACAGAGGAGCTACAGATCAACCCATGCCCATCCTTAAACCAGCTGACTCCACAGTGGGGCCTCAGCACTCAGGCCAGGACAGACCTGGGTCCAGCAGCAGTGCTTGTGTCCTGCTGGTCTGTGCATGGGCAGGGACCCTGTCACTTCCCTTAGAATCATAGAGTGAATTGTGCTGGAAGGGACCTTAAAGATCATCCAGGTCCAGCTTCCCCTGCCATGGACAGAGATTTCAACTAGACCAGGCTGCTCAGAGCTCAATCCAGTCTGGCCTTGAACTCTTCCAAGAATGGGTCATCCACAATTTCTCTGGGCATCCTGTTCCTATGCCTCACCATTGAAAGAAATACTTTTTTATATCTAATCTAAATCTATCTTCTTTCAATTTAAAACCAGTATCCCTGACAAAGTCCCTCTCTAACTTTCTTGTAGGCCCCATTTAAGTACTGGAAGGCTGCATTGAGGTCTCCCCAGAGCCTTCTCTTCTCCGTACCGAACAATCCCAATTCGCTCAGCCTTTCCTCATAGGAGAGGTGCTCCATCCCTCTGAGCGTCTTTGTGTCCCTCCTCTGAACTCAATCCAACAGGCCCATATCTTTCTTATGTGGGGGACCCCAGAGCTGGATGCAGGCCTGCAGGTGGTGTCTCAGCAGAGCAGAGCAGAGGGGCAGAATCCCCTCCCTTGCCCCTGCCCACGCTGCTCCTCTTGGAGCCTGGGATGTGATTGATTTTCTGGGCTGTGAGTATGCATTTCTGGCTTATACATAGGTTTTAATTTGTCAATACCCCCACATTTTTCTCCTCAGGGCTTCTCTTAATCCATTTGTCACCCTGTTTGTATCCATTTTGGGGATTGACCCAACACCAGGTGCAGGACTTTGCACTTGGCCTTGTTGAACTTCACAAGTTCTCTGCTAAGAAGAGGATGGGCAACAGCTTATTCTGGTCCTGTGTTTATGTGTTTGGCTGCCTCCTGCCAAGAGCCTAGGGCTCAGAGAAACTTTGTATATAACAAGTCCTGTGTAAAAAGCCATCTTTAAGCCTCTGCCTAGCCAAATTCGACTTGTCTCGTGGCATGTTATTGCTTTATTATCTCTAACAACCCCTTTTGCCCTGCTTTTTCCCACACAGCTTTTGCTGGATGCTGAAACTGTGCGACTGCCCAAGCTGCCTGAAGGTGCAAGGGGTGGATCTGGGATTTCTCAGGGGCTCTATGAAATCTGCGTGTGTCCAGATGGAAAGCTCTACTTGTCAGTGGCCGGCGTGGGCTCCACTTGCCAAGAATACAGCCGAGTCTGCCAGTGAGGCACCCAACAAGGCCGCACATCCCCTTGCGCATCCAAGTTTTGTATTACTCCTGAAGAGCATTACTGAAAGCATATTTTTCAGCATATTAAAAACAAAGTACTTACAATTTAGGAAAGAAATCTGCATCTACAGTTTTGGAATACAGGGTGTAAGGGGAAGAAGAGCACAAATGACATTTCCACTTCAGAAGAATGACTTGAATCAAATTACATTTTGTCAGTAACACTTGGAAAACAGCCTTACAGAGAGTATAAAAAAATAAATATGTTTCATTGCTGTACTATTATTCAGTCAGATGATTATGTCATTGTTCATATTTTTGAGATCCATAGGTTTTTCCTCTCACTACATGTAAACACTTACTGTATTAGTGGGTGAAATTAAATTGAGGGAACTACTTGAACTATTTGTAAGACAAAGCATTATTTGGAGAATTCAGAAAGTGCCAGCAAATGGTCTATGCAATTTTGTTCCTGCAATAACACAAGATAGAAAAATGTGGTATTTGTATAAGTTCTGTGTAAAAGATGTTAATTTGCTAATAGCTTTATATTTTAATTTGGCAACACATTATTTGCTTCTTACTGAGGTTCATATAAAAATAACTAATGCAAAAAGCTCCAGAAGTCATGAAGGCCTCTCTGTGTCTCAAATCCATTCACTATACAACAGAGAAATATGTTAGTACATTTTATAATAGCAATTGTTTTTTCTTCTGCCTGTACTGCGATATACATTTAGATCCTTTTTTTACTTTAGGACATGCTAATTCAACAAGGCAATCTGTTGTGCCAGCTGGACTAGTAAAAAGAAAAAAAAGTCTTCAATTTGTCTGACACAAGGAACTATTTTGGGAAGTGGGAAAAATCCTTTTATGCAGCCCACAGATTTCAATTAAGAGGAATATTTAATTTCCATCTGCACCTGTTGACTGGTATTTCTGATCCTGTCAGAGTGAGACTCCATCACAAATAGAGAGAGTAAAACTGTCATTATTTTTTACATTAGGACTTTGGATACAAAATAAATGCTCACCAGAGCTGACAAACCATTTATTGGCCTTGTAAAGAAACACAACTGCAGACCCATTCCTCTGTACAGTGTTGCACTTAACACAAATAAATTGTTTGCACACCTCTGGATAGCAAGATTTGCATTTAATAGTCTGTTGTTTAAACCTCATGGGTTTTTAATTCCTTTGATGCTGTTTTGTATATACTTTATGATCTTATTATCCAGGAAGGAGCATCACATAGTGCCTTGGTGTCTATTTACAAAAGGATTTTAACCCATAGTGTTAGAAAACCACAGATATCCACCTTTTAGAAAAAAATAATCATTATTCTTAAAACAGAAGGATTAGGACAAAACAACTACTAACTTTTTAAAGCTTCCTACTTCGGCTCTGGTGAACAAGGGAAGAAAACCAACATTCGGATGAGATCCCCAGGTACATGCAAAAGCCTGAACTGAGAAGGGGTCCCCCATTAACATTTTCCATCGTTATTGTGGTATAGCCTGGGGCAGTCCCTGCTTCAAGGGCTGTCTTTGCAATTTCTCCGAGAGTCTGATGTACAGAACTGAAACTGCCCTTCAGCAGCAGGGTGGAGCCCTCAGCAATTAATGCTCGAAGAGCTTCAGTAGTGCAAGTAGGAAACACTGAAAGTGAGCTTAAGTGAGTGAAGCAAGGTTTCACATGTTATCTGGGTAGTGCTCCAATTGCTGTTATACTGCCTAAAGGAGAAGTAGGAAGCCACACATCTCCCAAATCTGAAATTTCCTTTTCTCAGGCTTAGACTCACTCTCTTACTCCTGTCTTCAGGAGTGAGTTGGAGGCTGTTGGACATAAGGAGAGAAATGTTTATCTCTACAACTGTATCTCTTGCCTGTATCTGTCTCCACAATTAAGCCCTCAGCTGAGGCACACTTTGACTGAAACCTATCTTCTGTATTCCTTTGAAGTCACTTTAGGTGGTTCCAGCTCCATGCACAAGGTTTTGCAAACCAAAATAGAAGCAGACTTACCGTACTCATTGGATAGAAAGTATGAGTACTAAAATAAAGGTCAGCAAGAACCCTTGCATGTGCCAGATACCTAAAAACTGCTGCTACGAGTAACTTAGAGAACTGTAATGTCACCAGTCTCTTACAGGTGTAGTATTAACAATAAAACTGGGACTTGAATCGTTAGAAATTTCAGCCATTGTTCCGACATCAAGGAATACATGCCCACTTCCATGGAGTATCAAACAAATCATTCACCTAACCCCTGAATGTTAGCCAGATACTGCAAAATATTTACAATCTGCTTGTTCTGCTGGCAATAGAAGCACAGCACTTTCAAGTTATACATTTTAAGTTTTGTTTTGGAGACCCATTTTCAAATGTGATTTGCCAGTTAATTAACAGCAAGGGATTGAATTGAGGTTTTCCAGGCAAGAATAGCCTTACCCCTAAAGAGCTAGGAAGAGCAGCAGTCTAGTGTTACTCTGGCTGGTGACACTATTAAGCAGGACAGCACTTCATTTGGATGCTGCAATAACTACCATTTTTCTTTTGGAGAAAAATCTTCTGAACTTGCTTCATTTCACAGGTGGATTCTGAGTAGTACCAAAACGTAGAGGTCTGCTGTACTCTCAGCACTGCCATCACCCAAATCACCAGTGTGATCCTTTTCATTCCTTAAATTTCATTCTTGTTTTCATTATGCTACAACACTGACATCAGAAGTATTGTTCCAGTATAGAAGTTGCACACATTTTTTAAAACATGACTGGCAACATCTTGTCACTGACTATTCTTTTTCTTTTAGGTGTGGTTAGTAGAGAACCGAAATTTATGCTAAAATTACCAGTGCAATCAGCTGATGCTACAATATGAATTGCTGTTAATCTTAACATAGTTCACACATCACTAAATTATCATTTCTGATATCTCCATGTTGATGTCTATCCCTCTTTCTTTAGTACCTCAAAGTTATTGTTTCTACTTGAATCGCACTTCAATAAATAGAGTAACAGAAAATTATGGCACAGGGAAGTGAGAGTATGCAGTTCTCTAGTTTATTTCCAAAAGTATTATCCAAACTAAGAGGAGAAAAAAATCACTACCAGCATAGTGAACTGAAATGTTTGCATATTTACTCCCTCAAAAGGAATTATTTACATCAGTTTTTGCAACTGGTTGCAATTGTTACACAGTGGAAAAATTATAGAAAAACTTCACTGGTGATTGTCCAAACATGAGCTTTTTTTTTTTTTTTTCCCATTTCCAAGTCCTTTAGTATTTGCATTTTATATCTTTATATAGCTTTATGCAAAATGAAATTGCAAGAATTGGAAACTTGAGTTCTTGAATAAACTTTATACATTTTGAACAGTCTGCTTCTGCTTTTGTATTCAAATGAAACACAACTTAAATGAATTTTTTAATTTTTAAAGCAAAATTATTTTTCCAAGATTGAGAACGGGAAATGTACTTTATTTAAAAATATGAAAAAAAGTCTTGGTCCAAACAAAAAAAAAGTACTTTGTAGAATTTAGAAAATGCTACACAATTAGGTTTCATTGGACATCTAGAATTCCTTTGTCTTAATCAGTAGTAGGTGAAAGTAAACAACAAAATTATGGCAGTGCTACTAAATTCATCATCCAGAAAACAAAACAAAGAAAAGATAAATAGTTTTGACTGAAAATTTGTTGACCAATTCTTTCATGTGACAAAAAATGTGTCTTCTTCAAATTCAAAGTTCCTAAGAACTGTGAGCATTTTCTTTCTCAGTGTCAGTGCTCAACAGTATATACAAAATAAACCAAATAAAAATTATAACAGAATAGTTTAGTGGTTCTGCACAGCCATTTTAACAGTTCATAATAATACTGGTAAGGCAACATAAGTTGCATTTAAAACAGTTGCACATTTAGAAGATTTTCTTCTTCAGAGCTCACGTTAAAGGAATAGTACATGGTGCTCCTGTTACACTTTTGCATGCTTCCATGAGACCTTATGTTTTGGCTCAATTTAAAATGAAAAACATGAGAACTGCTTCCTTTTCAAGTATTTTGCTTACCCTGAATATTGTTCATCTGACTTACTGCACGAAGCTACAACCACAAAGGAATCTATTTTTAAAACACAGAGAATTAACTAAACTGATTTATTTCATAGCACACCAGGATCTGTGTTTTACTTACATGCTATTTATTGCCAAAAACCAGCAAAATGTACAATTTCTTTGAGAAAACTGCAAACACTTGTCATTGCAAAAAAAAAAAAAAAAAAGTTTCATTTTTAATAGTATTTTAGTATTTGTATAATTATTTATAATTCATCAAAAAAAGATTGTGTATTTACCTATATAAAAGCTTCAAGTAATAGGTAAAGTTAGCTTACATTATAAAACCAAAACACATTGGACTGAAATATATGTTTGCATTTTTCTTTATTAAATTTATGGCACTTAATTTAATAGCAGAAATAATAATAATAGGGCTCCACAATCAGAAGCAGTATCATTTTCCAAATGTCACATTTTTTCAAGAGCAAGGCCTTTATAATTTACTCAAGGCAGACCTTATTGTGATTTTTTTTTGTTTGTTTTTTTTATTACAACACTAACAGCTGTATCAGCCCTGCAAGCATGGTGTTGTTTATTTTCCTTTGTATTCTGTAAGTCAAATTGCAGTTTCACTATGCTGTAAAGTAGACAAGTGTAACAGCATACCACTGGAAAATGTTTGACATTTATGTTTAATGTGGCTGATACAGCAAAGAAAAATCCTTCCATTTAGCATTATGCTTCCATTTTTTATTTTTTAATTTTTTTTTTTACAAAATGCTAATGTTGAACATACTGCATGACATTACCAAAAGTATTACAAATTATAAAGAAAAGAGTGTGAACTAATAATCAGATTTCTCAAGGGCTGTAGTGAATAACAAAATAAAACCAGCATTACATTGCAGCACCTTTAAACATGTAACAAAAAACAGTGCTCTGTGTACACCAAAAATGAGTTACTGGATTGTACTATTACCAATGTTTGTGGAAAAATACATATATATGTACACACACAAAGGCACACACGCAGGGGAAAAAACTGAACTCAAGCATTTCAGCATCTGAAAACTGAGTTTTGGTGTTCAAAAAAAATCATGAAACACCATATAATAATGTTCACAGATTTTCTATCATCCACATGCTTTTTTTTGGTAAACAAAAGATAACAGGCTTTTTAAAAAAGTAAATTAAATACTTCATTATTTTATAATAAGGTAAATGCAATCAATGCATGACATGATGTGGCATGTTAAATCAAGTATCATTATTCAGCATTAAAATAACTGTACCACTTTACAGGTACTGAACTATCCTTTAAATTTTACAGTGTGCTGCTGCAGAAAATTTATAATCAGATCCAGCTGATAAGAGTATTACCATGAGTGACACGAATATCCACAGAATGCAAAAGAATACAGATATGCTTTGGAGCAATATCTCCAAAGTTACATTAACTTCCACCCCCATTTCCCATTTCATTGTATGTCCGGTCTTAAGATCCATACACTGAAAACTGACATTACCCTTTCAGAAACATTACATTAAATGAAATCAATCTAATAAGGAGTTATAATTACAGGCTTCATCTAACAGAAAGCTAAGCTTTGGTTATATAAAGTGCAGTTCAATAATATGCCAATTAATCACAATGTTGTACATACATCTAATTTTTGCAGCTCAATTTCCTTGCAAATTCTAAAAAATACTCAGGTTTTACAGTTTGCTTAACAGCAGGCTCAGTTAAGAAAAAAAATACCATTTAAGTAAATTTCAGTTCTAAGTACCTTGGTACCATCTATTTTTGTGCACTACCCTTCTAAACTGCTTGGCACCAAGTAACCTCTTGGACGTTCCATAATCTGCACAGTTGCATTTGTATCCCACCACATGAAACACGTAAACGCTTGGCAAAACAGTCCCCTAACGTTTTCAAATCATTTATACTTTTTGTTGTATGAAATTTTCAAGCTTTATTATGATGCAAGCAGTACATTCCATCACTCTCATAGCGACTTCTGAAGTAAACCTATCATTGGGAATCTGTGGAAAAGGAAGTAAGTCAGGATACCTAGTTTTTAAGCTGTCTACTCCATAAGCCTCCAATGTCTGAACATCATTTGAAAGTCCTTCAAGTTGCTGACTGTACTCCTCTATTTTTTGTGCAAGGGCTGCTGGTTTTATGTCTTTGTCTGACTTGCCCTTCACAGCATAGTCAGCTGCAATCAAGGCTAGCTTAGTAGAAAGGTAGCACTTAAAGCACACCCATTCATTGGCATTTTTATGAAGGTCATTTCGTGCAGCTGAAAAGTTGGCTCGGGCCTGCCTAAGCCATCGACGTGCCTCCACAGGATTGCCAACAGACCTGAATGTAGGTGGGACGAAAAAGCGTTGGGAGTAAGACGGCCCTGTGGAGGAGGGACACTTTTCTTTATTCTGTTGCCTTTCAGATTTGTGGCTTGTTGCTTCCTGATTCCATGAAGTGTAAAATCTTTGAAATGAAAATTTATCTGACTGAAATCGAGAAGCAGAAGATGAAAATGGTCTCCTTGAGGCTCTGTCCATATTTTGATCCATAAAGGCCTGTTTTTCCATCCTGTTAATCTCATTCTGTAAATGTTTGAAAACCTCATTAGCTATATCAAGATTCTCTGCATTTTTATCTGGATGCCATTTAAGATACAGCCTCCTAATAATCTTTTTTCTTTCAGATTCTGGAAGCTTCCAAGCCTGTTCAATCACAGATGTCACTTCTCTCAATATTTCTGGCAACGAGTTTGACTTTATCTTTTTTGGAGAGTGGTGTTTTGAGGACATTGTTTTGTGGCTCTCTCTACCAGTGAAGATAGGTGGAATTGCCCTTGGTCCATGTGCTGGAAATTCTGTAGGACTGGTTGGGGTAGAAGGTGTGCTATCTCTGCCTTGAGAACTTTCCTCTGGTCTGGAAAATTTGTACAAGTCAAGGGAGCTCACTATTTTATATTCACTATATCCAATATCAATCTGGTAAATCTTCCCTAGAAAACTGTGGCTTTCATCATCTTCTCTTTCTACTTCTTGCACAATGATTGCATAGGTGTAAGTAGGCTGATATGATCCATATATATCGCCACCTTCGGAGTCAACAAGGTAGCCAACATATTCACCAGGATAAAATACATTCATTGGATCCATTAAAAGTGTATAGTGAATTTCAGCTGGTATAGGAGTGCCAGGTGTTGGTAGTTCAAGTTTTGAGGGCTCAGAAGAGTCATACTTCACTCCTAAGCTGTCAAGCTTCTCACTGATCCGATAAATATCGTTACAGCCCAGCATGGCAATTAAATATGAGGTATCAGAAATCAGGTTGTCAGTTGCAGATTTTAAGGTCATGGCTAATGCTAAGAGGAAATTTATGTCCTTACTGTCAGAATGCTGTATGTAAAGCAATATTACTGCATTTCCATATCTCTTCAAGAAAGCAAATGTTTCACTTTTGCTGTGGGGAATAGGAGCAAACCCTTTAACTCTTAATGTTGTTTGCAACTTCTCGAAACACGAGACTTTTAAACCTTCTCGCAAAGCTTTGCAAAGTCTTATTGCTTTTTCTTCGTTAGCCAGAAAAGCATTGTCATTTTCATGCTTCATAATCCTAATGAGTCCTGTGATGAATTGCTCTGAAGACAACAGTAACTGTAACCTTCCCTGCAAAGAACATAAGGCTCCAAACTGACAAATTTTGGGAGACTCCTCATCTAACTGTTCTTCAAGTATACTGCTAAGTAAACGGGGCCTCAGTTTCTGAGGGAATAACATTATCAATTTAGTGTGAAAGCCATGGTCTTTGCCTAAGTAACACTGGCTAAGATCAACAAGCATCTGCACACCAATGTTACCTTGGATTCTGCTTTTGTAGTGGGGTGCATCATCAAAAACTAAGATACTAGACTTTACCAATCTACCATCTTGACTGGGAAGGTAAAGGGCAAAATCTCTCATATTCTCAAGGTCATTCCTAACCTTCACAGAATCATTCTGAAGAGTTTTGAACAGGCCTGAAACCACTCTTTTAACAGTGCGCATTTCGTTAGGATCCAGTTGCTTTCCTTCTGAGCTCTTATATATGCGACCTAGGACTTCAACATACTGCTTTGTTGAAATAATGTCTTCAGTACCCAAATGTTTAAATAACTGATGGAAAGTACCAAGTTCTAATGGAAGTTTGTAAAGATAAGGTTTAAAATCAGATTCATATTCAAGGTTTATTACCACCTCCTCAGGCTTAAGGAGCTTCCAACCTTCTTCCACCATTACAAAAGAAACTCCTCGAAGCTGAAAGCGGAATTCCCTCTTCTCTGTACTCAGAAACTCATAAATGCTTCTTAGGACCTTGGCCCTAGTTTTCACCATGTCCTCATCCAAAGTTGTTATATTGCATATGTTCCTGCAGTTATTGATAACTTTATCCAGAGGAGGGTCCAAATTAACGTTCAGCATGGACAAAACTTGCTCAAGCTGTTCTTGTGCACCAAGACTACTCCCCTCTTGCTCTTTGATGCTTAAAGGTGTTGCTTTCTCAGGAAGAATAGGACATGATGTCCACAGCAACTGCAACACATCAGTCTGCTTGAATTTAGGGTTCACCTGTGCCCCGTTGAATCGTATAAGAGGAAGAGTTCCATTAACTTCTTGATACTGAGGATGAAATCTCACAAATTCTGCTGGAGCTCGTTCAGGGCACAGAAAAGGAATTAAAGACAATTCTTTCAGAAAATTTCCTGAGAAAAGGTCAGTCCTTTCTTGAAATATATGATGGAGGAGAACATCAACAGTATTCTGTAGTGTTTCTTTAGACCAGTTTTCTGTATTTGCTCGCATGCTGATTTCCTTAGCAAACTGCAATAACTGCTGCTGTGAAATGATGAATTTCAATCCAATATGTCGCAGAAAAGTTACCCATGATGGAAGGAACGCAGCTTGATTTTTTGGTTTTGTAAGTTGCTCTAGCTTCTTAAAAAAATCTTGAGGTATAAAGAATTTTTCAGGCAGCATAACTTCAAAGACTTTTACAGTCCTGTCATAAAAGTACTTTGCAGGTTTTAACCTATTGCTTGCATCATGAATGATCAGAATGCTTTCAAGCTTTTCAAACAGCTGTTCTTTCATTTCTGAAGTTTCTTCAATGCTAGTTAGCCTATTCTTTAAGTAGATCAAATGTTCTAATTTTGCATCATAGGACAGACTTTCAATTTTTGGCAAAAGATGTTTCAAGTACACTTCAAGATCATCCACGGAGACACAGCCAAGCATAGTATACAAATCTTTCAAATGAACCTTCTCCTCAAGAAAAGCTGATGAAGTCGACTGTGTCCATCTGTCTACTTCTACTGATGGGATGCTCTTTGTGAGGACATAACATGTCCCATATTTTGCAAGGCTGATGTATCGACCACTGATTGATTTGTAACATGGAAGAGACTTTAAAATTTTAATGTCATCCTGAGATGTCAAATGACATAAGTTGCAATTGAAGTACATTAGGAGAGCCTCAAAGTCACTTTCTGCTAACTTTTCGGTCTTAAAAGTTGCAGTCTGTACCATATATTGTATGGCTTTCAGAATGCTGGAGGGATTATCAATGTTTGCTGTACGTCCCGACAACAAAGGCACTAAAGCACTGTCTTTGGAGCAGATTTTGTTCAATGCCAGCTGAATACAGCCTGTTTTCATTAAAGCATGGAAGACCTTATCACTCTGAGCATTTGGAAAGACAGCTATATGCATGATGCTGAGGGGCAGCAAAACATCACACTCTGGCACAACTAGATGACTGGCTGAGACAGTAAACTTTACACCTGGGAGCAAAGTCCAGTCCTTCAAAGTTTCAACAACGCCATCAAATTTTGCTTGTGTATCTTCTTGCTCTTCCTTAATATTTAGAGACTCACTGATGAAATGCCAAGCACTTTTAAGCCAAGATTCACTTGCAAAGTTTTCCTTCCATTTCATACAATTTTTAGTTTTATATTCTCTAGGCAGCACAGATGATAACAATTCAGCAAAGCTTCTGATATCAAAGACTTTAGCTACTTCACTGCTGAGCAGAATATTGTTGTATCTCAAATACAACGTGTTCATAAAGAGATCCTTGCGAGACGGAATCAGTTCATGGTATGTTGTCAAGAACTTTGGTCGCTTTGAATCAAAAACCTGCAAAACATTGTCAAGAGTAATGAGGAGTGGTAAACCCTCAATTTGGATTTCATTTTCTTCTGCATCTTTGAAACAGTAGTCAACCAGGAGTTTGAGGCTATGGAACAGTTTCAAATTTGTCTGCTGAAGACGACAGGGTAACTTTCCAATGTGGCAATTAGAGTCTGGAAAAGAAAATGTCATCAAAAACAATCGGACATCAGCAGGTGTCACATAGGTGGCAGGAATATCAGCATCTACCAAACAGTGGTAGAGATTTGCAGTCTCATCACAGTTATATACCAAATTAAATCCAATTTCCAAGAGTAAGTGCTTCAGCCTGTAAACATTTTCGGCCACTGTCTTCCGTGTTGTGATGTTGTATTCTGTATTTTTGAGGTGCTGCAATTCATCCTGTAGCAAGTTGTCAAAGAACGGTCTGCCTTTGTTCACAGTAGACATGTTAACCCATGTGATGATAACAGCAGAATGCAAATCAGAACCATCAACATTTGGAGCTCGCATAACAGGCAAAAGACGCTTCAAATCTTCATAAATGCAACTGTAAACTGCTTTCACTAAGCAATACCAGTCTGGTTGAATATCAAGTCTATTAACTGGAAAGAAGGATAAAAACTTTTTTAAAGTGTCTTTCACTGCATGAATAGGTGTGTTTTGCAGCACTGATACTGTAGGGTCAGTGCCTGGAAAATACCTCTTCTTCAGTTGAATCAGCAGTTCAACATAGGCTGGTGCTATCAGGGCTGTCATTAGACTACTATTCCAGTCACTTCTTACTCCAACACCGTTATCATCACGCCACAGATTTCTTCTTGCAGAGTCCAGAGCAAAGTGTCCATTCACATGGAAAGGTAGACCAGTTTCTAATGATAAGGGTAAGAAACAGAATGCTCTGTGGGGTTTTTTGTAATTATGAGTAATGCAAGCTGCTACTCCACCACGAGGGAAAAGAGTAATGTCCTCATTCTTGTGGGCTGAAATCACACTTTTGGATACCTTTTCCATGGCAGAAAAGCCTGACCTGTTACAAATTAACCAAGTGGTGAGATTTCCTTCTGAGTCTTCAGTATCCATTGTGTAAGTAATCTGCTGTACAGGTATTTCACTTAGCTGTTTCTTTTTGGTTACACTGTCGATCACAGATGCATGGAATTGCTTTCGTTTCAGCCTGTCTCCATCAGTGATTTTGCCTTGTACAGAATAGAGGACATTCAGTGCTCCTGTTGTTTTTTCTATCTCACAAATAGAAATTTTTTCCATATGGTTCAAAAACATTAGGAGTTCTGCTCCATCTGTACGCAGCTTATCCAAAAGATTTTGGACCATTCTATCTGAGCATGGAACTGACGAAATTTCTGATACTTTCGCCATTTCTCCATTTCGAAGAGGAAACCTAAACATTGTACAATTGTCCAGTTTAAAGTGATTTCCTAAGTAGAGATCCAGTACATCCGAGAACTGTGTTCTGAAATCTGCATCTAAATCTCTAAACATGCGACCAGGACTTGTTGACGTTGAACCTGGTGCATATCTTGCATGAGGATCAAAAATGCAAAGTATGTCGTTGCCAGATAGGAAAGAAGGGCAATCAGTAATGTGATAAACAGAATTGAAACCTATACCATATTGTCCAGTTTTACAGGGATTTCCTACTTTTGTACCTTTTCCAAGGTTCTGGATTCCCCGAATATCATCTTCTGTAAAAGGCTGATTGTTGTAAACACACAGTGCTGGTCCTTGAAGTGGTGCCCATTTTTCATCAAATATTCTATCAGCTGGATGCTGTCTAGGATCAAACACAAAACAGATCTCTGTAGCTTTTGCATCATCTGCATTCTGAAGAAGCTCTTTGAGCATTTCTTTTTCTGAAGGGTAAGCATTGAGAATGCTTTTAATTCTACTAGTCAATTTTTCTTTCTGGCCAAATTCTGTTCCAAGGGTAGTAAAACAGATATTTGATGCATATCTTTCTAAAGCTTTATGGCGTTTTGGTATTGCTCCAAGCTTCACTGCAACTTCTCTTGGAATATCACCATGACAATATTTAACAGTCGTGTCCTTAACTTTTATCCATGGACAATCATTGTAACACAAAGATTTTGCAGGTAGAAGTGCAAGACGAGTATCTGGCAACAAAATCTCACCATACTTTTTCTCACAAAATTCCTGCTTCTTCTCTCTGATGAGGCCCCATATTCCTTCACTAATTATTCTCCTGCAGAGCTGGAAGTTGTCCTCTGTTAGTTGTTTGGTCCCTCTCTCCTGATTTATTAATTCCAGAACAACAGCAAAGTCTTCAACTGTGAAAGCCTGTCTTACACCCACACTTTCAAACAGCTCACGGAAACTATTTTTATATTTGTTAGGCAACTGATAGAGATAAGGTGCTGCTTCAAAATTCAAATGAAAAGACACTTTTGATGGATCAGCATACACATTCTCAACCAAAATAAAACTACAGTTTGTTAGCTGTTCAATTATCATGGCTTTTGTTGATTCACTCTCCAACATCGCTTCATGCAAATACTTGTAACAAGCATTAGTGATATTTTCTTGATACAACGTGATTCCATCAAATGACTTTGCAACTTCTTCTAACTGATTAATGACTAAATTAACATCTGGTTTCTTAAGCAAACCCAAAAACTCTTTGACTGCTAATGACAAAGTACCACAACCTTTAAAAGAGTGGGAATTTTCATTAAGAATCGGTTGTGTGAGGCAAACTATATCTTGATGATCAGCAGTGAAAAGATCATTTGCTGAAAACATTGCTTCAGGCTGAAAATCACTGCCTTTCCAGTGCAGTGAGAAGCCTGCTGGTTTGCTAAGGAAAGGAAGGAAAGGAATGTTTTGACATTTTGCAGCAAATTCTTTAGCTCTAGGATCTCTAGATTTTAATTTTTCATCAATAAGACTCAGTATGATGCTGCTCCTGAGACAAGCTGCAGCATGATCAGTCTTGTTAATTTCAGCTACTGACTCTGCACGTTCTATCAGATCTTCCCATAAAATGTCATCTTTAGCCATTCCCAACTGCACAAGTTTAACCAAAATAACAGGATTAAGATAATCCTGTGTGGTACCATAAGGAAATCTTCCATCCTCAGCATCATACAACTTTGCAACTCTTCCTTCAGGATGGATCAGTCTTGATGGTGTAACTAATGAATGTCCATCCAATGAACAGGGAATACATGGAGTAGCACGAAGAATTCCTGAGAACTCCTCAACTTTTTCATTGAGAACATAACGCATCAAAGGATCACGTAGCTCTGCATCAATTTCCTGAACATTAGGGAAAAATACCTCAGAAAAGAACTGTTTCTCAGAGAAAGTGTTCTCCAATAATATGTACTTGCATCCTGCTTCTTCAAATCCTGTCTTTACCCAGGATGGAAGATCTACAGCACACAGGTTTTTGGAACCAGTTTTTTTAAGGTACTTCAGAAAGATCTTGAAGGCTGACGGCCCAACATCTGGCCGTTTCAGTATGGAGTCATCTAAAAACCTTACATTCTTCATGGAAACCCAAGACGAACCATCAGAAAACACTTTGATCCCTTCTTTGCTTTTCATATGAGCTATGTCCTCATAAAACCCTTGACAGATAACAGAAAAATCATCGTGAACTGAATCAGGATCTGGCCACACTGCACAGTAACTGTAGTCAACTAGCTCACCATTGATTGCCATGTCACGTAAAACACAAAGGGCTTCTATGTAGGCTTTTACAATAACATGCCTCATGAATACTGTGTTCCATCTTCCTTTAGTATCCGTTTTCCATATCTCTTTCCGATTTGAAGTAACTGCAAAGCAGCCATTTATGTGGAGAGGTAAGCCTGTTTTTATTCGCAGAGGTAGATAGCAGAATACTTCACCTATGTTGTTGCAATTAGGTTTCACAACCCATTTTTGATCCTGGGTTTCAGACAGCAACACTCCTACACCACCACAGGGAACTAGGCCTAGTCTTCGTCCACTTTCATGCAAGGAAAATTTCAAAGCATCTCCAACATCCATACAAGAACATATAAGCCACGTAGTTGAATCTACTGTTTTCTGTGGCAATTCATCACCTGATCTTTTCGTCTGTCCCGATTTAGCCATTTCAAAGAGAGCAGCTGGATCATCTTCGGTACCTCTGAAAAGTGGAGACTGTAAATCAGCAATCCGCCTAAACACATGGTGAAATTCTTCTACTACTATCTGCAGGATACACGATGACTTTGGTGTTTCAGTGGGAAGCTTTTTAGTACTGCTGCTGCACACCTTCATGAGTTTAGCCGCTTCCTTTAAAACACTTACAATTGGTGCAGTCAAGGCTTTAGAAGAACACATAATTTTTCTGATAGTGACAACATCTTGTGCCACGCCGGGATCATCTGCTTCAATTTTCAAGTATTTCAAAACCATTGAATTTACACTCTGAGCAAATATTATCAGTCTGTGACCACAAATGCTAAATTCATCCACAAGGGAGTAAATGTCTGCTGTATTGTAAGATGCACTGCTGACTTCACTCACCTTAGCTTCCTGCTGAGTCCTAAAGGACAGCCTGAAAAGTGTCCCTTTGTAGCTATAGGGAGATTCTACTGTCAGTGGCAGCTGGCAACCAAAAACCCCTATAAATGGCTTAAACTGATTTGGAAATTTTCGCAGTCTCTTCTGTTGCTTACTCCAGTTGATTTTGATGCCAGGGTTAGATTTATCTCTGATATGCTTACTTATATGGTTTACATTTGGATCAAACATAATCATGAACTCCCGGCTCAAAATAATAGGAACATCCGTGATATGATAAACAGAATTAAATCCCAGTCCAAATTTTCCTACTTTGTCAACTTCACTCCTTTTTAGAGACTCTCCTAATCGAGTTATATTTAGGAAATCAGAGTCAGAAAACTCAGAATTATTGAATGACCACAAAGCTGGACCATGGCATGCTGCCATTCCTGGATCCAGAAGGTTCTCTCTTATATCCATATTTCTTCTCATGTCAATCAGGAAATTACATTCCGTTGCATTAGCATCATCAGCATTTTGAAGAAGCTCCTTAAAGATATCTGAAATGGAAGGGTATTCTTCCAGTATGTTTTTAATTCTCACAGTCAGGGGCTCTCTTTGCCCAGATTGCTCAAACCCCATATTTTCTGGATTAATCAGTCTTGTGCTAAGACATGGGACATTTAACCACTCGGCGGTTTTCATTGGAATGTCTTCATGCACCAAAATTATGGGTTCAACAGAATCCTCAAGCAAATCATTTAAGTCATCAACTTTGATGTCACAGTAACAGCACTCATGAATCGGCTTCATTGCAAGTTTATAAGGAAGTTTGCCACTGTACAGAGGCATGGGCGTATGCAGACTCGCAGGGATCTGATTGCTGTACAGCCATCTTATGATGCTCAACATAATGTGAAGGCTTTGCTTACTCTCTTGTTCCGAGAGAGACTGCTCACTCTTCAGATATATTTTCTGAATGACCATAGAAACGTGGTCTGGTGTTAACTCTTCTATTGAACCACAACATTTAAACAACTGGTGAAACTTTGCCATAGTTTTTGGAACATAATGCAGATAAGGTTGGAGATCGAGATCAGGAACTGATTTTATAACTGCTTGTGAGAGGGAACAAAATGTTTTACCTGTCCAAACCCAGGGAAATTTCAGGGCCTTAAAAGCTTCTTTGCCTTCTTCTAGATGATCATGCATAAATCCATAAATCTCAAGCAAGATATGCTGAAATTGATAGTAGTCCTCATCACTGAAGGTTTTAGAACTATGCCAATCAACTACCACCTTGAAATGTTTCAAGACTGCTTTTATGCTGGGTTTGGTGGGGATGCCAAGTGCTTTTTCTATATCCAACAGTACATTTTCCACAAGAGGAACTGAGGAACCAACTAAAATTGCGTGTGATATATCACACATTTCTGGTGGTGAACACAGATTACAATGATCTCCTCTCCAAACTAGGGATCCTGGATAATTTGGAGGCCTTTCCTTACTTGCAGGAATCCATTTTATCTTTTTCATCACAGCTTTTGTTTCAGATGATTGAAGCAGCATATGGTTTTTGTTCAAAATTGTCAAGAGAGTTCTAGCTTTTCTTAACAGCAAATCATGATCGGTCTTAGAGTCAGCATGCAAACTTTCAATTTTTTTTGCCACTCTCAAAATATCATTTTCCTCAAGACTGGCTTCATTTTTTAAGCCTATTTGTCTCAGTGAATGAAGAATATCTGAAGATGTAAAAATAACAGGGGGGAAGCAACTTTCCTCCTCAGCATAAAACAAATGTTGCAGAAGTTCTACCTCAGGATCAAAGAGTTCGTTTGCTGACATTATCTTTTCCGGTGAGATCTGAATAAACTTTAGTGGTGTCAGCCAATCTATCACATCTGTATTCTCATTTTTCAGAAAAGTCAGATTTTCAAGAACCCATTGCATTATCTGTGTTGTTTCATCATATGAATAAAAATCACTTTTTATATCTTCTATAACAAACTTCAAGCAGTCTGTGCTCTTTAGCTGCTCTATTTTCAGCAAATTAGCTAAACGAATAGTTGCTTCATCACTGCTGTCAATTATTGGAACAGAAAACCTTAGACCAGGAGGAATTTTGGCAGTGTGGTGTAATACCTTACTACCTTTTAGCCCAGTAAAAACAGGGACACTTTCATCAGAGGATTTTTCAATTTTTTTAAATATTAGCAATTCCTGAATAATTCTCTTCTCTTTTTCATTTGCATCTGTTAAACTAGCTAAAAATGCCCTAAGAGCATCTTTATGTGTTGGTGGGAATGACGCAACCTGATTGCATAGTTTCTGTAAGGACATTTTTTCCATTATTTGTAAAACAGCACTTGGCAATGGTGGATGCACGTATTTTTTAATAAGTGGATGTTGGATAGAAATATCCAGTTTCTTAAGTACAACTCCACCAATTTTCTGAATAATATCAGCTAAATATTCTGGGAGCTGAGTCTCAGATTCATCTTCCAGAATGATGGGTGATGGATTCCTAAATCTAACCAGTTCCACTGATGTTTGATTTTCCTCCAGCAGCGTCTTGGGGATAAGCGGCATTTCATCAAACACATTCAAGTCATCAGAAAAATGTATATATAGATTCTTCCAGACCATCTTCAGCCAGGAAACTGAGGGGTGCTTTTTTCCTTCCGAGCTTGGATACCACTGTACAACCACATCTCTCCCAGGCCACACACTGTTCATAACTTCTTTAATGAGCCGGGCAAACCTTTCTGGGTTCAGGAGCTGCAGCTGAGTGCATGGCCTTCCTGAAATTAGAGCAAAAGGGAAAAGCTGTGAAAATCACAGAGCAGAGTTACTTAACAAATGGCTTCAGGGGGCAAAGAAAAAGGAAAACAAGGAAAAAAAGTCTAATATGTTCCCTGTCTTTTTTGTGGGGAAAAAAACACCCCAGTTTGTTAAACAGGACTGCAGATACCATCTTCCTTTGCTCTCAGGAGTTAATTAAAAGCAAATACATTCCATATTAGTAGGAAAATATAAACGAACTGAAAATTATCAGTATGTTATTACATTTGTTAGTTTAATACAAAAGTTCTCAGGCATACATATAAGCTACAGATTTAGAATTGAACAACAAGTAATTTTTTACCTATTTGCCAAATGGTAAATAAAAATCTAATCCTTTATTTTTCCATAATTGCAAATGTTCAAACAGATTTGAAACATTTATTAGATATAGTGAAGTGTTTCAGGTGCAGCTGATCTTACAACTAAAACTAACAATAAACTGGACTCAGGCAGCAAGTGCTGAAGTTTTTATTCTTATTATTGAAATTCTCACTTAAAAATGTCTTTACATTGATGTCTTAATTATCATTAGGAAAGTTTATATTTTAAAACTACAGAACTTCTGGGGGTAAAATAGCACAGAACAAAAAATACCTCCCAATTCATCAGAAATAATGACAGCAGTGAAAGCAAGACATCTATTTGAATTTCAGATTTTTCATCACACATCTAGAAAATATTGCCATTTTCTTGAAGGCAACAGTCCAAATAAGATTAAGAGGAGTTATAGACATCCTTCAGAAAAAAAAAAAATCTGTTTTTTTTTCACTTTATGCCTACAGAGCTATGGGTTGTGATAGCTCTCTTGAAAAGAAAACAGGTAAAACATCAGCCTTGTGAAAGTGAGGAAAACTTGCAGAAGGGGCCCAAAGAAGATAAGAATCTACTTAAAAGCTAGACTTAAATCCCATTTTTTATTTGAGAACAGAAATTTAAAATACTGTTTTTAAAACTATACAGGTAATCTTAAAATACTAGAAATCTTCCTGCATGCAAAATTATTAAATATATATAAACAAACCAATGAAAATATTTATAATTTCCATGTAACATAATTACAAGGTTTTCTTCATCAATATGCATTTTCCCCTCAGCTGTATTTTGAAATCTTTTTATATTTATATTAGGTTGCTATCGTTTGGAAGTGCTGTTTGGCAAAGTTTTTTAGAAGAAGGCTGGGGCAATGAGAAAAGCTAATCACCAAATTCACTCCAACATCAAGCTTCAATCCAAACCAGTGCATCTTCAATTACTAACCATACCTGAAAATCCCCAGAGAAGCTGTTGAGCTAGAATATAATCAAATCCATTTTTAGAAACATCCTGTGAGCTACATATTAATACACTAAGTATAGAAACAGTTACTAACTAGACAAATACAGTTCACATTTTAGGAGAGTAAAAGTCAGATGTCTTTGAAAAACACAATAAAAACAATTGCATCCCATCTCAAAGAAATAATATAAAAAGTTTCTGTTTCTGCAACAGTATCAGAAATGTCTCTGATGTAACTTCTACAGTTATATAAATAAAATTATTGACAGATTAAGATTTCTAAACGTGTCAAAATGCCCTCCAATACTTATTATTTATTGTAACATACAACTTTTATGGTAGTGCAATTGTATAATTTTTCAGAATCATTGAATCAAGAATAATTTAAGAGGAGGTAGAAAGAAAGGAAAAGTAGGACACTTGAATCTTGTAAAGGATTATCTAATAGTGTTTAATAATTTCAAGAACATCTAGAATTACACTTGCTGTATTTAATTACAAAACAATGTTCTTCTAATGAAAGAGAGGCATACTATCAAGAACAAGTCCTAGAAAAATATAATTCAAAGTATCTGCCAGAAGAAAAGAGAGACAAAGGCAAGACTTAAATGTGATCTAAAATCTCCCCAGTAACTAAAAGTATTAAAAATACTTCATTGCAATTCTGAGACCAAGCCTGCAAGGGAAGGAACATCCTAGAACTCAGCAAAGGACTGGTTTAATAACATACAGAGACTTTTCTGTTTCTGTCACCTCTGTGTTTTCTGTTTAAGATCTATTTAAGCATCCACTGTATTTTGTTTTGGTTGTTTTGCTCTGTTTTTTAATTTAACCCTGCTTTTAGATTGCTTTGTGACATTCACTTGGAGGAAATTGTCTCGGAAAGTACATCTAGAAAAACAGTTCACACTTTCATCACACAGAACAGGCATTTTTCAATACTAACATTGCTGTCTTACATACAATCTTAATTCATCCAATCTCACTGTGGTTGTCTTGATACCTATACATAGCCATTCCTTAAGAGGTGCTATTAAACAGTAGCTCCTTATGGTTCTATCCTGGATCATGAATATTCCCTGTCTGGATGCATAATTTGAAGTAGTCATTACTTTCAACACTTTACATTCTGTTTAAAAACAATACTGAGGGAAATTAACAGTAGAGAAAAAAAGTAATCATATTCTACTGCATTAACAGATGCAACATTCATCATCTAATATTCTGATGGGACTCTGAAAATTCTGCTTTCTAAAATAAAGGTTTTCTTTATAATAATTTGAAACTTGATATCCTTCATATTCAATTAAAGTCACAGATTTAATATATTCAATACATTTTATATTAAATATTTACGTGTTTTACTCTATGCAAAAAGTCACTCAAGTCTTAATTTTTGCATAGATGCTTTGCCGTAGTTTTAAAATGTATCATCATGCCTCAGGATTACCTTATTTTTCTTTTGTCTTTGATAATGAAGGAATGATCAAAACCTAGAGAAAGGAGGAGCTTTAGAACTCAACAAAAAGAATAATAGAGGCAAGATTTAAAGGACTGAAAGGTAAAAATGTCAAAACAAAGAAAAAATAGAGACTAAAATACTGAAGACCATGATAAATTATATTTAAAAAAAAAGCAAATCAAGACTGTGAGTAATAGTATTCTACACCTAGTTCTAACATCTTCAGTCTAAGGAAGAATCTGATTAATTAAGGAATTAAAAAAAAAAAAAGAAAAAGACAAGAATCTTCTCCTGAAAAGTACATTTTCTAGTCTTTGAATAATAGGTTACTTTTAAATGGTATTAGTATATGGTGAACTAACGAGTGACTTGGTTTGTGAATTTTGTTTTCATGAAAATATTTCTGAGATTTAGGCTTCAAATTTATCAATCAAATGGTGAATACAAGGGTGGAAAGGTGACTGCAAACAAACTCTGAGAAGAATAGATACCCAAAAAAATTAATTCTGACGACAGTTAAGCATCTGTATCTTTATCTATAGATAAAACAAACTCCTTCACCATGTCTCTTGATAATCATTGGGAGTATTTCAGTAGGTTCACACTGACACAACCACACAACCATAAACAACAAATTATGAATCAGGAAACACATGATAAAATTATTTGATCTGCAGTATCCCTGAGGCTAGATACTTAAACTGATTTAATTTGGTTCAAAACAAATGCACTGAAGTGATCACCTGCAACTGACAGTTAAAAGATGAAGCACAATACTAAAATGATGACACAGCTATTGCATATGCAAATACTATAAATATAAAACAGAATTAAGACTGTCTTACGTGAAAGAATACTATTTGAATAAAATTCTTCATCCTTTAATATATTTTACTAAATGAGTACCTATTTTATCACAAATTTTCATCCATCTTCCTTTGCCTTTTTGTTCATTTATAATTTTCATTTGTGTCATTTCCAATTCAAAAAACCCTATCACATCTTAATGGGCTTTTTTTTTAGATGACTGCCTTATTTATGGGAACTCAACTCCCAGAGACATTACTGTAAACTTGGGTTTAGAGCTAGTCTGTTTGAACCAATAAAAGTTCTGTAAGAGAATAGAAAAGACACATTACCTCGGCTTTTGGCGGCTTCTTTCAAAGCAGCAAGGACCTCAGGCTTCAGGTCATCAGAGAGTAACCTTCCCTCGAGGCCAGGAAAGAGTGATCTAGCACACCATGAAAAAAGAGGAAAATTTTTTTTAAAAGGCCCCCACACTTCAGCACTTTAGCAAAGCCTCATTTATTTATGTTACTGTATAGACAATATCAACATAGTAGAATAGAATGCAAAACAATCATGTGCATATGCAGAGTAGGGCTTTCAGTGGGCATTTTCTAACAAATAAAAAAGTTACACATTTAGAAGCAGACAGTAGAATGAAAGTAATTTTTCTAAATACTCTTCAAAGCAGATCTAAGCAAGTTTTCTTTGAAAACTGGGAACAGAAAAACTGGATTAAAAAACTATTTTCACCTAGTTGTACTCTAACAAAAAAAAAGTTAAACTAGCACCTACCACTCTGTGTCTCTTAGAATTCTGTTTGAAAAGTTTACATAAAATACAACACATAATTCTAGAATGTCACACAGATACTTGGATTTGAAAAGATCTACAGATTTCAGAAGATCTGCAGTCAATACTTAAAATTGTGGCGAGAGTCGGTCTCATCCTCTCCTTCTCTTACTTTGGCACTTAAAACCAGATCAGTTTTCAGGGCTTTGGTCTTTGTGAAATCAAAAACAAATATCCAGTTTAATTCTGATCACAGGTATGTTCATTAGACATAAACCAACACAGAATCTTGTTCCTCCACAGTTAGCAGAAAGAAAATTTCCCTTAGCTTATTTTACCTTCTTAGCAGGCTCCAAATTTGAATAACACCCAATCTCCTCAACTGAAAGGGTTTTGAAATACCTAACATACATAATTTATCATACTTGAAACATTAAAGATACTTAATGTAAGCAAGAATAGAGGGAAGGAAACCATTACTATTTCAAATTTCTGTTTCATCACAGCTAGGAAGATTTATACCTGTGACAATATGCTTTTCTATCAGTTTTACAAGACTAATCAAACCAGGTCCATTACCAATAGAATAGGAACTGAATAAGAAATAGTGGTGTCCTTAAGTTTCAAAACAAGTCTCTTACGACTAGTCTGAAGCAGGGCTCTCATTTGTTACTCTCATCATGAGAATGTGTTCTGTGTTAGTACACTAGCTAAACTTCTGGAAGAACAAAGAACAAAGTGAAAGAACAACAAAAGATAAATCATCTCACAATAGATGCTAAAAAACTTTTTGTTTTTAAGAAAAAAATCATAGTTTCTGAGTAGTTTTAATCCCCTGATAAGTAAACTTTACTGTTTAGAGCAAGAAAAGATTATGGCTTTCTAATTATGGGTATAAATTTATGGAGCTTCTGGAGTGGGTCCAGCAGAGGGCTACAAAGATGATTAAGGCATTGGAGCATCTCTCTTAGGAGGAAAGGCTGGGGGAGCTGGGCCTCATGAACCTTGAGAGGAGGCAGCTGAGAGGGGAATCTCATCCATTTCTACATGTATGTAAAGGAAGGGTGTCAAGAGGGTAGAGCTAGGCTCTTTGTGGTGCCGAAGATTCAGGCAGTAGGACAGAAGGCAATGGGTGGAAACTGATGCACAGGAAGTTCCAGCTAAACATGAGGAAGAACTTTACTGTGCAATGACCTAGTACTGATTGTTCAGAGAGGCTGTGGAGCCTCCCTTACTAGAGATACTCAAGAACCAGCTGGACACAGCCCTGTGCCATGTGCTCTGGGATGGCCCTGCTTCAGCAGGGAGGCTGGACCAGATGACCCCTGTGGTCCCTTTCCGATCTGACCCATTCTGTGATTCTCTTTAGAATATAGCAAAAAAAGAACAGCAGCAGGCTTGAAAATATGCAAATTGTTTTCAAGAAACATGGGAATAAAAGTTACTTGCATCCAACTGCTTTTCTTTAAGATTGGCTGTCTATTTGTATATTCAAAATAAAATTTACATATGGACCTCACTTGATGCACTTTTTACCTTCATATTAATACCTATATGGGCACACTCCAACCCACCTCTTCTCTCCTTTTAAACTGTCCATAGAGCAATATAAGCAACAAAACACATCCAAGAGTCACATTCTCTCAAGTTGAGGGTCTGGAAATTAGTAGAACTGAGGCAAAGGAGAAGGAGGGCTCATTGTAATCATGCATGGAGGAAGCACTTTGTAAGGGGAAACAGTAAGACATCTGGTGTGTCTGAATGACCTCAAGCCTTATGTCTTTAGACATTGTGTGCAGAATGGTCCAGATTTAACAAGTATTTAATACATGCATCATCCAGTACAGACATAAAAAGCAGTAGTCATGCTTTCTCCCCAGTGACCCCAAGCTCATTTATTCCAGCTAGCCTGCTCTTTGCTATCCCCTGCCCAGTGTCATTGCAAGCTCCTTTGGCTGATGAAATGAGAACAAAATTGGAGTACTGATGCAGCTGGGAAATAAGAAAGGAAACAAACTAATTGGAGAGGGACTGGAAAGAACAAAGGGAGAGCAGATGTAAAAGGCAGCTCATCCCAGTATCTGCTTATTTCCTGAAACCAGTTTTTAATACTACCTCACTGAAATTAAGTGTTGTGATAAAAGAAAAAAGCCAGATGTAATCTCAAGCCTTAAATTTAATAATAGCTCTTATAATTATCCAATTTAATGAACTTCCTAATATGCATGTTTCTAATCTCCTCATATTTGTAATTCCAAGAAGAAAATGAACTAGAAATGTATCTTAAGGTATTCTCTTAAAGCATAGATCACACAATTCTTTTGTAAAGGGTTAATGGCAAACAGGTGTCAAACTTTTCAAACGAAACATAGGCACACAGACATACACATGTATAGATGTTCTATCTATGCCTTATTTCATTGCAATACAGGCTGCTACATACCTTGTTTGTTGACAAGCAAAGAACAGTCTGAAGCTCTGTTTTAACATATAAATTTAAAAAGAAAAAACCTAACAAAAACCCTCCCCACAGTATTATAAATATTAAGCATACCTGGGATATTCTTCTGATGTTATGTAAACCACATCCTGTTCTGACACAGATGAGGAAAAAGGAATAAAATTCCCATTCTGTAAAGGCAAAAGCTCCAATCCAATCAGTTCACTGTAGACTCCATCAGAAAGCACAAATTCTAAAAGATGAAGCTTTTCTTCAGGAGGTCCACTGTGTCCAGATTTCCTTAGCACTTGCCGCACTACAGCAGGAGTCACTTTTTTCACAGCTTTAGCACTAGAAATAGTAAGATGCACTGCACTAGCAATATTTGCTGGTACCTTGGCAATCTGCTTCCCTGAATTCTGGAGGTAGTTGAGAACAGACTGTGTGTACTCCAAACTTTCATCCATTTCAGAAAAGTGCACCTGTTCCACTTTTATCCACTGATTACTCACTGAGTAAATAACTGTATGCTGGAGCAGGTCTTTAAAGAGAGGTACTAAAATTGGTTTCCAGGGAACCCTGATTTTGTTCTCATCAGGCCATAACCTATAAATCCTTTCAGGTGACAATGGAAAATCTGAATTCTTCTCAGTCTCCATTCGTTTGATAGCTTCCAAAATAAGGGTGGTATATGCCTTAGGCACTATATTTACCACAAGAAGATCATTCCACAAAGCTGCTGGATCTCTCCACTGATCCAATTCTCGCCATTTGATACTCCTCCTATTGTCTGTGAGACCAAAAAAACCACTAACATGAACTGGAAGTCCAGTTTTGCTTTCTTCGCCTGGAGGCAAAGGCAGAAAACAAAATGCTCTTCCTGAAAAGTCTGCTACAGCTCCATTCTCCTCCTCGTTAGTTGCTAAAGACATAGCTATTCCAATAGTAGGAACAAATTTCAAGTCATCAGCTAAACAATCCAGTTCTGTACACATACCTCGACCACCCACACAATTACACACTAACCAAGATGTTTTCTGTGCGTCCTTGACACTCTCATCTTCCACAACTATATTTACATGGTATGTCACACATGTTATGCTATTGCTTGGAACTCCCTTACAATACTGATTTATGGCCGTTCCCAGGATTTTGATAGAATTGGGTCTTTCATGTTTCAAGGACTTGTTCTCACTGGCGGTTACTCTAAAAACCAGCCTCTCTGTTCCATCAGCTTCCCGAACGTGCAGTGAAACATCCTGAACACTCTTCAGGAAAAGCAAAACTGTGTCCGCATCTGCTCTGAAGGATTCAAACAGCTCCAAAACCTTCTGTTTGTCGTAAACATTGCTGCTCAGTTGGGAAGGCTGCAGACGAAGTGGGAAACGGAAAAAGGTACCAGGAAAGTTTCCATTCTTGAAAGTTTCCTTAGTGCTGCCAAATACACCAATGAAAGGTGCAAATTGGTCTGTAAGTTCATTTATTTCCTTGCTATCTTCTTTTAGATTCCAACACTGGCCCGACTCATGAGGTCCAAAGAGGGTTTGATGAGGATCAAGCATTCCAATCTGGTCACCACTGAAGATGCTAGGGACATCTGTATACATAAAAACCTACAATTATTAATAATCCTAAAACAACATACTTTTAAAATACAGTGTTAAGGAAGACATTTTTAAAAGGCAAGAATAAAATATTCCAAAACTGTGATGAACTGAGTACAGTCCCCAGGGAAATGGCTGAGTCACTGGAGGTATTTAAAAGACAAGCAGATGTCACCTTAGGGACGTGGATTAGTAGTGGACTTGGTACCATTAGGCTTATGGTCGGACTCAATATTATAAAGGTCTTTTTCAACCTAGAACTTGGTTCCTTCACCAAGAACTTTCACACTTCTACTGGATACCTACCCTGTATTATGAGCCTCTATAAAATGAGCAGCAGTGTATAATTGAAATACCAGTCTAAAGTAATGTTCATTTTAATATAAAGGACTAAGTCCATAATAATGGTAATAGTCTCCTTCAAAAACCTTCAAAATCAAATAGATGCTTTATAGGATTAGTGAAAAATAAGAATTCTTCGTAAGAAAATGAACTAGCAATGAGCTGACTTTAAAACACACTATAGATCAAAAATATTAAATGGTTGTGAATATCTAAAGTAATTTAACTAATTAAAACTTCAACATTTTCTTTTCAAAATAACTACTAAGATTACCTGTTATATGATAAACTGAATTAAAGCCAATTCCAAATCTTCCAACTTTCAGGGGATCATCCTTCTTCCTGCTTCTTGCTATTTCCTGTATACCATGCCAGTCCTCAGGGGTGAAAATTGCATCATTGTATGCATAAAATGCTGGCCCTATAATAAATGAGCAAGAGTTAAAAAGATGACAGAAGAAGAAAACTATTTAATGTTTTAAATTTCTAGGAAATTAACTCACACACCAGAGAAAGCATTTCTTTGAAGTGTATGCATATGCAAATTTAATGGGGAAGCTATTCAAAGCTGACATCAAATTATGCCTGGTAATGGGGGAAAAAAAAAAGCAAAATGCAAAAACAAAAGCCACGAGATGAATTTATCTCTGAAAGTGGTACTTAGATTTATATTCTGATGTGTTATTTAATTCTTGCATCCACAGTTTAAAAAGTGATTCTCAAAAACTGAACAAAATGCAGAAAACAATGCAACTTCTGAAAGCAGTGTCATGTGGCACAAGGCTTAAACTCAATCTGTTTAGGCTATCAAAAAGATGCTTGAAAAATGTACTAGTCACAGTCTAAAGATACCTCCACTGGAAGGGAAAATAAGGCAAGATAAAACAATAACCTGTGTCTAGAAAATAAGACAGACAAGTTCACATTAGAAGACATAATAAGGCTGATTAACAACTGAAAAAAGCCAGAAGGAAGAAGTAGTGGATCATACATCATTGAAACTTCAAATCACAACTGAATGCCTTTCAGGATGACTATGCAAACTAATTTTAATTTTAATAATAATGATAATAATAACAATAATAATTTTTAAATACATAATTGACCTTTATCTCACAAAGCCAAAGTAAATGATGTAAAAAAACCTTAAAGTTTCAAGAAACTGGATTGACAGTGTACAGACAACATGGAGCAAAGTTGAGTGTGAGGTCAAGAGAAAAAGGGATGGGGAAGAAAACTGAACTGCCTGGAGAATGCTGAAATGTAAAGGGCAAAGATCATCTTTACATTAAGAACTGGTGTCATGGCTTGGGCTGGAAACAGTCACAATAACACAGGGCTGTTTCAGTTATCATTGAGCAGGGCTTATGCAGAGCCAAGACCTTTTCTGCTTCTCATGTGGCCCAAACCGTGAGCGGGCTGGGGCTGCCAAGGAGCAGAGAGGGGACATTGCCTGGACAGCTAACCCCAAACAACATGCATACTGAAGAATGATGGCCAAATCTAATAAAACTTATACTTACCCTGATATTGTGCCATGTCCTTTGACCACAACGTTTCTGTTCCATACTGAGTTTCATCATATAGAAACCTAACTTCCGTGGCACCAGCATCTTCTGCATTCTGTATCAGTTCCTGAGGCAGAAGAAAAAAATCAAAACAAAGTATAATGCAGTAATACATGTTCTAGCAATGGCTTTTGAACTTAAACATTGGAAAAAAACAAGCAAGTGTCTCAAGTGTAATTGCTTTCATATGTTTCAACCAAAATGGTTTTATCCAGTTTACCTGCATATGAATAGGTATCCTTATAAAACAAATATCCAGTCAAATACTATAAATATTATTTGAATTTTGAGTTCAAATACCATAAAAAAGCAGTCACAAAGTTAAGAAATAAGCTAGTAAACTGTTACTACTGTATTATCTTGAATCAGAGCTGTAAAAGTCTCAAAATAAGGCAAATGTGAGAAGAGGAAAAAACAGAATTTTAAATTTATCAAAGTGTATTAGGTAAGTCCTTACAAACAGTTGTACAACAGTGATGCAACCATACACAAAAGCGCAGTGCACAGCAGTCTTCTTTACATCACTGAATTAGGTTCAAGTTAACATTTCACAGTATGAACCAACCATTCCTGGGCCATGGCGCACCCGTCTGGCAAAGGGCTGCAAAACAGTTCTGACTAGTAGCTCCCTAAGTTAGGAACCAACAGAGCAGCAATCCTGTTGAATGAGACCCAGAGACTGGAGGAGGCTTATATTAAGACTGAGTATTTGCTAAATAGCAGTAGCAGTGGTGAGAGCTACAGAAAACTCAAATGTCAGTAAACTAGTTCTGTAAACTTTCAACCATTAATAAAATAATGGGCCTATCCAGCCCTGTTTTCATTAACAGCAGACACGTAAGCATGATTATAAATACCTACAGGATTACAGCCTCACACAAAGGTCCATTTACACTGAATCATCACAGTGTATCAGGGCTCTGGGCACATAAACACGTGTGTATGTTTATGTCGGTGTGTGAAGGCTTGGCATAAGCAAGTATTTCAGCTGAATTTAGAAGCAACACAGATATGTCACATGCAATTTCATACAGTTATACATAGAAGTCTTGATAACAAGATGAACTTGTATGTAAAAAAATCCATTAGCTAGCAGCAGTATTTCAGATTAGGTTACATTCAAGTATATTGTTGAGACTAAAATCTACTGTTATCTAATATCTGGTTCCAAAATTATAACCCTTTTATTTTGCAGTTTTTAACAGTATGTTCAGTCTATAATGCATATTATATTATATTGTCACTTCTACATGGTTTTGAAGTATTATGAGATAGCAAGAAATATTCCTACAGTTAAGCATAAATAACAAATGTTCAAAGAATATTTACATGGTATTTATATGCAGTTCTTCTTCTAATAAAACAGTCATGACAATCCCTCATGAAGCCACAATAAGATAGCCCAAATTTTCCAAAAATATTAAATACCAAATATGGCAATCACCATGAAGTCAGACTTGCATTCATGCTGTAAGGGAATGCTACATTCAGCTGTAACAGCATTGTATCTGAAGAATCAAAACACTGAAATAAATTTTAAGGTGTCAGCAAAATTCCTGGTAGCAATCTCTCTCTAACAATCTCTTAACCCTAAATTGTAAACTATAAAAATGGCATAATTTCTACTTTTAGATTTGTCTATCTGATTTCTAAGGACATTGCCTTATTTTCTTCATGGTATAATGAAAGTTTGGGTTTAAAATGTTGAGGAAGGCTGAACCTTCTTAATTCAAATGCATTTTACAGATGCAACTAGTACTGAGAAATCATAAAAATGTAAGCACCTCTCCTACATACTGACACTGCTCTGAACATAGCCAGAAGGCAATTTGCCAAAACAGTTGAAGATCTGCTTATCTTGGGCATTCCAACTAAGCATAATCAGCTTCTAGTTCCATGGTTGCAAAAAAGACAACAGACATAAGGAACTGACAGCATCTATCAACATTTGTATTTGTGTGGTTTGTATCTATGCATGTATAGATAGATAAGATATATCTGTATCAAATCCCATTAGTTAGAACCTAGTGTTCCCACACACTAAGAAAATTATGTTCCTACCACCCATGTGATGGAGCGTGCTGGATGAGAAGCTTGACATCCAACTAATCACCTCAGAAGCTCTTTAAAAAAAATTCAAACTGCCATTTCAGATATTAGCATAGGAAGTGATGATAAATCACACAATTAATCTTCTACTGAGTAAACTAGAAATGTTTAAAGAAAAAAAAAACAAAACAAAACAAACCCAAAAAACTCAACAACAAAAAAAACCAAAAAACAAACAACAACAAAAAACCCACACAAAGCACACAAATTGCTTTGCCTTGTCCACAGAAATTGAAACATATATCTTCTGTAGTACAGTGAATGTAAGATAAAACAACCACAAGATTTGCTGGGAAGTGTTAAATTTTGGCATTATGTCATGCATAATAAATGACTGTTAAAAATACTATTTATTGTCTACCTTAAGAATCTGTCCTCCCTCTGGATATCTTCTTAATATATCCTTTAGAAAATCAACAAGTGGTGGAGTTGTTTGTCCAAAACGACCTAAAAACAAACAATTTTTTTAAAGCTGTGTATTATGCTACAATGCACTTCATTTCAGATTTTAAAAAATGCTAAACAATTACTAGAAACAATAATTTCTTTAACTCAAAGCATATTATTGTAAAATCTTGTCTTTCCAGAATCAACTGTGAAAATCCTACATTATAGTTCTTTTAATTTAAATACATGAAATAGCAGTTGTTCAACATCAACAATCTTGATGTTGATGCCAACCAGCTGTTTCTTACCTAGACGAGAAAAACTTGGGGCCTAATTCTTTACAACAGTTATACCACAATTCCAATTACTTGATGTTCAAAAGTAGCAATTTCTAAAGGACTGCTACTTTTTAAGTAGCAGGTAGGTCAGTATTCCAGGGCAGCATTGGAACTAACTCCAACTCTTTTACAGCCCGTGACGATCTCTACTGACAGCTACACACACAGACATAGTAAGTTTTGGCTCTAGTATGTATTTCCTGTTCTGACATACTTGGGCATGGACCTGGTGCCAGCTTTGGTGTTGGCAGGTCCTAACGCTGGAGGGAAAAGAGTTCCCAGCACTATGAACATCTGCTCCGAGAGAAAAAGTCTATCACAAAATGAAAGGTTCAATGCTCTTCATTTCAAACTCCAGTCTGAGACTAAAGGGGAGCTCCCTAAACTGAACCTCTAAACCATGCACTTTGAACAAATAGCAATGATGCAATCCTCACAAGGAAAACAGACCCTAATGATGCCCCATCTGAAGCTTGCTTTTAAAATTATTAACAAGTAATTATTCTCTCCCCCCCTTCAGAATATACGTGTGTTTATGAAGCACACAGATTCAAACACACATATTATGTACATTCTGGAATAAAACTCTAGGATATAAAAAAGCAAAGTGGACAAAAGGGACAAATAAGAGTTCTAATTGCTGAGAAAGCATCAAGGAAAAACATAAAATATTTGATCTTTAAAATTTTCTTGTGTCACTTCATTTAAGGTAACTTAATAGCATCAATGAAAAAATAAGCACGAAATTGCAACTGGCAGCTGAATGTGTGAAGTATTTCATAACTTCTGTTATTTTTGCAGTCTACAGAAGTATATATAAGTCAATATGCAATATGCATACCTCCAAAATAAGGTGAACAGATCAACAGAAATTGTGTAAAACCAAGAAACTGATCTTCTCTAAGTTGGACAGGCAGGTGGGAATATGTTTAAATAACATATTTCACTCACCATGGAAACCACCACAAAACCAGACAAATAACTTTTAAGAGATAGGAATGAAGATAAACTTTGTTTTCTTTAAGAGCAGAGGTATATGTATGTCACAACAATTACTCTGGCTATAGATCATCATTTACTGCGCCCTATCAAAGGCTAAAGCAAATTTTCTTGAGTATTAGAGCGTAATATTTAACACAAAACTGGTACCACAAATTTCAAGGAGAAATATGTTCTACCATAAGGGCAGTCAAGCACTTAGGCACCCAGAAAATCTGTGCAGTCTCCATGCTCTTTCCAAGCTCAGCCAGATCAACCCTCAAGTGACCTGGACTGACTTCAGTGCTGCCCACACTCTAGGCAGCAGGCTGGAGTAAAAAACCTCCTGATCTCCCTTTCAACATGAATTATTCTGGGATCATGTGAAAATATTCATTATTTGATAGACACCAACAATGAATGAACCCAAAGGGGACATGGATATAAACTTCAGAATACTTCAGCAACCAATGTGCTTGATCCTACTAGCCATGCATTTTCAAGTTAAAAATTCAGGGCATTTCTTGATTCACCGGCTGTACTGTAAGGAAAAAATCTCTAAACTGGAAGACTCCAAAATGAACACAAAAGGCTGATACTAAAGCCTTCAGATGTTTTAGATTGACTTACATCAGAACGGTGGGCCAGGAAAGGTTAAGCCCTTTATCTAGATACAGATTGCTTACAGTGACATCTCTAAGAAAATCTCCAGTCCTAGGGACAAAAATACACAACACAATCCTAGGCATAAAAGCAACAGTTTTTCTTTCCCATGAAAGATTTCTTAGGGCCATTACACTCTATTCTCTATATACTTACATGGCAGAAAAAAAGACTCTTTTTATTTAGTCTACCACAGCCAACACATAGCAAATCATCACAGCAAGCAGCCAAGAATGACAAAAAGAAAAACGATTGATGTCATAGAACCATGAGGTGCATTTTCATAGGTATTTTCTAATCACTTCAGGTTTTAGAGAACGTGAACATGAACTTCTGGCCAATATACAAAATTCCCCCATCACTAAAAATCCATAATCCAGTACATACATACCTTTAACAGGCTAAGAAATACAATATTTTGTGAGACTAAATAAAACATCTGCATGAAAAAATGGGTTTCCTTCTTTATCATGCCATCTGATTATCATTTATTTGTTTTACAATGAAGTTATTGTGAGAAGAATATTAATGCTAGCAGCCAAAAAAAAAAAACCATGATCAATTTTAATTAGAGCATTTTTGAAGATATTCAGTAATCAGATACCATATAAAAAGATACACCTTCAGGCTTTTTAATAAAAATGTAAATAACAGACAGAATGAAAATAAAACCAAACTATCAAAGAAATCCAGAAATTCTCACTAGTGCTGTAATTTCTTTACACGGTTGTTACTGAAAAGATATCCTTTCAGTATCTGAATTGTTTTCAAGTACCCAGCTTATTTTATACAAAACAAGGCAGATACAACAGTACTGAAAGGAAAGTCTTTGATTCCAAAGGACAGCAATAACCTAAAGTCTACACATTATATCCCAGGAAAAAAATAAAATACCAAGGCGCTTAAAAAGAGAAGTTTAATTTTTCTAGAGCTGAATGAAAAGAACAAGTGACAAACCTAGAACCTACATGAAAAATAACTGCTTCCCATTTAAAGACAATAAAAATTTCAATTAACTCCATATTGCATCACAAAATGCTTTGAGCTTCCAGTTCATAAACAGAGACAAATATTTTCCATACCTCCTCCTTTCAACCCTTGTGTCTGAAGCTCTAGAAAAACTTGATTTTGAGACTTCTGAAGATCCACAATCTTGATGCCATCAGACAACTGAAGGAAAAAATAAGACAGCTCTTCGTCAGAAGTTTCAGTTTCATAATAACAGGACCAAAACAAATCAGGTGGAAAAAAATATTACAGAAGCATACTATGAACAAGCCATGGCTTCTTGTTTCTACAACTGAAAAAGTTTTGAATTCAGGGAAGTTCTGGAAGCATAAAACTTAAGCAGTTATTGTTCTATGGTACATGCCCACAAAAAAAAACAACTAACAAAAACAAACAAAAAAAACATATCCAGGAAGTACATATTCTATATACTCCACAAGTACATCTGGGTATGCAATACTAGGGGGCTTAAACTAAGAAATATCAGCTCAAATTAGTTGACAAAACACGGTGTAGAGACAAAAGTGTTTCAGAGAAACACCCCTGAAGAATTCAACAGCCTCATCCCCCATTAGCTCTACGTGCAGACCCATCACAGCATGATCAAGGTTGAAGGGACCACTGAAGGTCACTTAATCCAACCTCCAGTGCCTCACCAGGAACATCACAGAGAAACTGAGACAAACTAAGCAACACACTCCTTAGTAAGAATTAAGTAATTACAATTATATCATTATAAAGTGATTAAGTAATCATAGCACATAAAGGTTTTGTTGTAATTCTAGTTTTGTATGATGTGTGTCTCATTCATATACAAAGTGTTGCTAGAAGACTTGCATACAACATGTTATCCTGCATGCAACAACAAATGCAGAATTAGTAGGCCCATGTACTAATTAGAAACTACATTAAAATAGTATTATGTGAAATTATATTATTATATTAGTCTCATTTATAGTAGATTTTGGGACTACTTCCTCACTTTGGTGAGTAAAAACAAATCACTAGAAAGCAGTTGGTGTTTACACTGACATAGATGCTTACACGTTTGACAAACGACAGCCCTAGTCCAGAGTACATAATCATTATTTAACAAAATTAGTAAGAAAAATTTTTTCACTTACACCAGTTTTAAATAGTGATTAAAACAACAGTGGGTTTAATGTAAAACTGCAGAAATACTGTACTTGAGTTGAACTTTTTCAAGACATAAAATTGGGTATAACTACTCTGAAATCACTAAAATATAAAGCAATCCACAGAATGCTGGAACCCATGACCAAGCATTAAAGGGATAGGGTAATTGAATATTCTAAGGTATGATTTTTGTACCAGGATACCACTAGAAACTTGGACACTGAATAGATCCAAATCAATACTTTAATACAGTAAGGAACTACGAGAGAAAAAGATACTGGACTTTACTTAACATCTGTACATTGCCCTTAACAGTCCTAATGGAAAAAAAAATTATTTACAGATGAATATTCTACTACTCAGAAAATTTAAAAATCATTTGATCCCAATAAACAAGAGTTCAAAAGTTTATAAAGAATTTTTAGATTTGCTTCAGTACAGAATAAATATTCCCATATAATTCTAGTTTATAATTTTTAAAAACCCTAAACAAACAGAATACCAATTACAGTCTGATTACTGACTGTTCCCTGCAAAAGATAAGTTCTCTGCACCGCTCAGATCTTTGTTTCCAGGCAAATTTTAGAAAGTGATACAGAGTTTGTCCTCCAAAACAGGAAGGCCTGGCAAGAACAAAATCAAGGACACACAAAACCAGGCAGGAAAGCGAAAGCTAAACTAAACTGGCAGTTTGCTTCAAACCTGAGCCCTTAAAGACTATTTGTGTTACCTAGGTTCTTAAAAGCTTCCTTAACAATACAACCAACACGTGTACCTTTCCCTGTACCATGGAATGGTTTGGGTTGGAATGGGACATTTGAAGACCATGTAGTTCAAGTCCCCCTCCTACCATGTTTTGCCATGAACAGGAACAAGATCAGGCCTCTCAAAGCTCCATCCAACCTCATTATCAGCATTTCCAGTCATGGGGAATCCACAGCTTCCCTGAGCATCTTGTTTCATTGTCTTATTACCCTCATCCTAAAAAATTCCCTCCTTCTATCAATCAATCAATCAAGACTTATCCTCTTGGTTTAAAGCCATTATCCTATCACTTCAGGCCTCGGCAGAAAGTATTTTTCCATCTTCCTTATAAGCCCCCCATTATATATAGAAAGGCCACAGTAAGGTTTCCCTAGAGCTCTCTCTTCTCTTCACCTTTGCAAATCCCCTTGCCCTATTTAACACAAATTTCCAACCTCCTCTCTCTCCCCTTCTTGCTCATCCCATCCTACGAGGCCTCCAAGTTCCCGTTTCCCAACAGCGCAGCTAGAAGCACACAAAGCAGTACTGAAAGACTGACACCAGGCTGATGCCTTCAACAGAACAAGGTCATTCATTCATTCATTCGACTCTCCTGTGCCCAGACCTCAGTTTTTAAGTTGTCACTTTCATGTAAGTATGATGTCAACTCTGCTCATGAAACTGGCCAGAATGGCAGGAGGACAGATCAAATACATAAGCACTTTCCGGTGAATTTCTGCTCTTCCCGACAACAGCTTCCCAAAGAAAGCAGGATAAAACGCACGGAGAACATCAGGGAAAGAANCGGCGGCGGGCAGCCCGGCCTCCGCCTCCACCCGCCTCTTCACGTCCCGCACGGCCGCGGACGGCGGCAGCTCGAAGGTCCTGCAGCCCAGGCAGTCATGGAGGACGGTCACCCGGGCCAGCCTGCGGCAAGAGGACAGACATCAGATGAGAAAAGGCTGGCAGCGCCGCCGCCCTCTCGCTTCCCCCTCGGGCACCACGGAGGCCCGAGACAGGCGCCGCAGCCCGCAGCGATGGGCGGGCGAGGAGAAGCGGCGAAGCCGAGCCCGCAGCCTCTCTGCCCGGCCCGGCCCGGCCCGCACTCACATCCCGCCGCTGCCGCCGCCGCCGTACACAAAAGGCCGCGCTATTCGCCCAGCCGGCGGCGCTCCCCGTACGGGGAAGGGGTGGGGCTGCGCCGCCCGGAGCTCCTCGCCGCGGAGGAGGCGGGAGCGGTGGAAGTGCCGCCCTAAGAGCGGCGGCTGCCGAGGTGCGGCGGGGCCCCGGGCGTCTCCTCGGGCTGGGCGCACGGAGGCGTTTCCCGGCACCGGGGCCCTTGGGAGGGAGAGCTGGGGAGCCTAGGGCGAGGGAGAGGCTGCAGCTTCGCGTGTACGGCGTGAGCCGTGACTGAGGGTGAGATCTAGAGATGGTACCGCTGGCGCATCCCTCCTTCGGCAGGGAAGCACGCTGGTGCTTCACGTAATAATTCACAGCGTTCAGGCACACGTATGGAGCACACGTAGTTACAGCTGATAAACTTCATTCTTTCTCAAGGATGCAAAACACAGGAGGAAACATGCCTTTTCTGCTCTCTATCGGAGAGCCTATTTCAAAGGGTGTCTGTTAAGTCCTCACACCACTCAAGGCTTGTGGGAAGTGTTCTCACTCCTAAAAGGTGAGCTTTAGCCTGCCTGTGATCCCAATGAGTTGAGGGGGCACTTTGAGAAAATTATGAAAGGGACCAGCAGAAAGGCTCCTGTTGATTGTCCACGAAGTTCTGTGCCTGGGACCATGGGCTGTGTGCATCAGTGACAAGCTGAACAGCAGTCCTGCTCCAAAGGAGCTATGGGACACCAGGTGTTCCAGATCAAGAAAAGCAAGTCTCTGCTCACTGCTGATGAGGCTGGGTACTTGAGGTTACTGTGGCCAGAACACAGTGGTGTTTGGGCTGGCTTTGTTCCCAGACAGGGGATTACTGGCATGGCCAGGGGCCCAAAGCACATGACCTACAAGGGGGTGTATATGGGGACTTGGGCTATTCAGTCTGAGGATGAGGACACTAAAGGGTCAGTATGGTAACATCCTGCATATACCATGGGCAGCTTCAAAAGCCATGGACCCGAGTTCTTCTTTGTAGTGCAAGACTAACAAGGGGCAATGGCAGCAAACTGCACCTTGGGAGGTTCACATGAAACAGCAGGAAAAAATCCTGTCACTATGAGAGGAGCTGTCTAGAGGTACATGACTGACCTGAAACAGTACTGATCCTCTTGCTTCAAGAAAAAATATGGACTACAGACCTCCAGTCAACAGTTCCACTTCATTACAAACAGGTCCTTGATTCCAATCTATGACTAAACTAAAAACCTTACTCAGTGCTGGGGAGCTAAAACTGATGCTTGAGCGCCAAAGGCAAGACAGTTTCTGTGGAAGGGGAAGAAGACACATAGAACTTTTGCAGAAAGTGTATCAAGCTAAAAAAAAAAAAAAAAAAAAAAAAAAAAAAAAAAAGCCACTAGAATTAATAGAAGGCTAAAAAACCCACTAAGATCAGGTGGATCAGGATCCAACATGGTATCTAAATAAGTAACTACCAGTGCTACAACGACTGATTTTATTCATCAACAATATTCATATATTGAACTCTACAGGATGCTAAGAAAATGTTGAAAATATTGTGGGTCTGATCTTGCTTTTACAAGAAATAATACAAAAACTATTTTAACATAAGATGTCTCTCTTTGCTTTGGTTTAAGACTTTGTTCTTTTTTCTATCATTTTGTCCTTTCAAATCTCCATTTTGTTACAACCCCTTTAGAGTTCATAACCAGAGAATTTTTCCTACTAAGTCAAAAAGAATGAGAAGGCTGCTTTCTAATCTCTTAATGTTTATCTTTTTTATCTCTTAATGCCTGCAGAAGGGACACAAATGAGGGTGACTGGCAAAATAGAAGGAGTTGAAACCCATGCAGTTCCATCCATATTAGCTATTAAAATACTCTCCAGACTAGTTGCAAACCACCAAGCTGCACTGGCAAAACTGAATTCCTGTTCTGTGCTTGGGACCACGGGAGTGATTTAGCATCTTGTGAAGCATGCAGGATTGTTTGAAGGGGACCCTGGAGAGGAACAAAGCTGTCTCAAGTAACAGCCACCTCCCCTTGTGAAACTTCTCAAATGGTGGGACACTTTCAGGGCCATGGACCATTCTGCTCTCAGTGCCAGGCTGAAATTGCCCAACCTATGCCACGCCATGCGACAAGACAATACTCACAAAGTATGTCCTGTGATGATTTATCATTAATATCAGAGGGAAAAAAAAAAAATATAGTGTATCACAGATTCTGTCTAGTATGTGAGCTCTTAGTAGAAGGGAAGAGTTGAAAAGAACTGTTAATACAGAAATTGAACATATTCAAGGTTCAGGACAAAGGAATTGTCTCTTGAGCTATTAGAAATCAGCTAAGCCTGGTCTCACAAGTCTGATTCCCTTACTTTTTCTTCATATCTAAATAAAAACATCCTAGAAATTGATGATACAGAAATCACACTGACTGGAAAAAAGAAAAAGTACATTTCAGCTTGCAGATTTTTGCATAACAACAACAGAAATAAATTTTAAACTCTCACTTATCCATTTGAAAAGAGAACCTGGAAGCTAGGTAATCCTAGTGAAGTTCAAGGTATCATGAAAAAATTTGTTGTGCAGAATATTCAAGATGATTTTACATGACAATGTTTAAAAAAATCATTTGACCTTACCAGCTAGGAATTTTTTGACTACCCATGGTAATTAAAAATAAAACAAAGAACAAAGAATGAACTTTTACAGATAAAAGGATTGGGTCTGATTTGAGTGTTTTTAAATATTATATATAGAATTTCCTATGCTAATAATTTTATAACCACTTTTCCAAGCATAACAGCATTTAGATTTAAAAATACATATGGAAAATTCTCATGTGACTATAAATAAATTCTATTTGGTTCAGAATGAAGTCATATAACTCATACAAGAGGGGACATGCAGCTTAAAAAAATTAAAATATTTTAATAGGCTCTGCAACACTAAACTATTTTTTATAGAATGAAAGCCATTTTCACAGTAACATTTCCTTAAAGACAGAAAATTCTGCATTGCAGAACCACACCATATTTCCAATTATTTAAAATAAGGCTGCTGTAGCAGAAAAAAGATGGATGCAAGTTTCTTCCATCCTGTCAGTGTGATTAGAAAAATGGAATGGAGTCTGCAAAGAGGGTGTATGGTGTGATAGGAAACAGACATGACTAGGTCACTCCTGCCAGAGGAAAACCGCTGCAGCACAGTGGCTTCCAGCACAGCGAGTAACATTCTGCAGTGCTGGCAGGCAAGGAGCAATGACTCAACAACTTCATCTGGGTTTGAGACAGTGCACATCAAACTTAGAGCAAAAGCTTTCTGTGACACCACAAGTACTGACCTTCACTCCTAAATCAACTCCTTAAGTGTTAACCAACAGATGTTTTAAAAATTGCACTGTATATATTTCCCAGCAGTAAGAGATTACTGATTGTGTTGGTCTAGAGTCACTGCCAGGAGCTTGCTAACTAAGGCCTTTTCAAGAAGTTTGAAAATAAGCCTACAATTTTTTGATGACACTTGTGCTAGTCACCCTTCACTGTAAAATTTCTGTTTCGTTTGAATAGCTCCACTAACAGAAAACGTCTAATTTTTCTCTAGTTAGAGTTCTATCTAGTGCAAATGGCCAAAATGACCCCCAGTCTATGGCATCTGACGTGTTTGATTCAAACAAATAATTTCTCCTCAGATCTATTGCAGAAATTGAATACTTGGATGAAACTATTTTTTTTTTAGATCAGTGCAGTGAGTTTAAATAAATACTCCTACTTTGCACCCTGCATGTGAAAACATTATTAGCAGTTTCTAAGCAAAATATCTACATGATCATACCTTAGTCATACATTGAAGAACTGAAGTATTTATCTTATTCCTTTTTTCAAGCTGATGTGTTTCTAAACACCAAATATCAACAGAACAGGATACTTTTGAATACTACTGAAAACGAGCAAAACCCTTTAAGGGCACAGAGACCAGGAACAGACATTTATTTTCATCTAATTATTTTGATCTCTCCATGATTTGCTTTAGTGTTCAAGTGAGTTTCTTGATGGCAATAAGCAAATTCTAATGGAAAAATCTTTAAAAACATATAAAAGTTGTTTCTGTTAATTCTTTGCAAATAAAGAGGAAAGCAAGAAGGCAAAAATAAATTACAAGATTTCAAAATCTCAAATGCTGAAGTAAAATTTCCTCTTTGATCAGCCTTTAAGGGAATACTACTTTAAGCTAAGTCCTTGAAGAGACAACTCAACTGTAGAGCAGTAACAGTTGCTCCACAAATTTGAATTACTGAGAATCACAGAGTTTTCAATTCTGGATGGTACAAATAACAAAATACCAGTACAAAATGTTTGACATTTCAAATCATGTGAAAGCTTAAACCAAATGATAAAAATAAACTCCTCAGTTGCTCTTTAGGGATTGCAATAGGAGGGACTACAGTGTTGCAAAAGCTGCTGTTGGCATACATTTTTTAATAAGTGATATGTTAAATTACTGGTGGTATTTTATTTTGATCTTTGTTGCCAATAAAAGGGCCAGATTTGGAACATCCACTTTAACCTTGAAACATCAAAAGAACAGAACCTAAATTTGCAAATTGATGTCAGGGCCTAGTGTAGGATCCTAAACACATTCATTCATCCAAGCCTAGGGTTTTTTCTTCCATTTAAGACAGAGATTCATCAGCTTATCAAAGCTAGTTTTTTTCCATACTACCTTAAGACATTTTTCCTATTTTAATTTCAGAGTTAATGAAGCTAATATCTTTCCACTGAGGAAGCTCAACTCAGTAACTAAAATGGCCCAGATTACACATGCAGTAAACATTTTAAGTGGTATTTACTGATCCCTATTTTTTCTGAATACTGCATCTAATCATGCTCCAAAGTTTCATAGCATTTTCTAGGCATCAGTGAACAGAGTCCTTTGTTTTAAGAAAAAACTAGAATATAAAATAGAAGGAAATACAATAATTATTGTGAAAAAACCACAACTTCAAGCCCTTCTGCAACTGTCTCTTCATCAGATAGTGGATGATATTCAGCAATATCCTTCCTTATAATCCTAGCTCTTTTCCATCTCTGTATCATCTCTGTCTCACTCATAACAATTCTAGGCAGAAATACAAGCTACAATTTATCCTTTAGAAAACAGAAGGACAGGTGACACAGAAGAAGAAACATGAGTCACATGTAAATCTTAATAAGAGGAAGGCAGGAAAAGGGGAAGAAAGCACACAGGTCATCCTCTTCTGGGTAAACACAGAGAAGTGAAAAAATCCTCAGAGATGCCCAGATGTATAAGATTTGCATTAGAAGCACCAGTTAACTAACCTGCAAAAAAAGAGAGAGTTTCAAACCCCCAAATTTTCTATCCCACAGTCACCTGGCAAATGAAATATATAACTTCCATGAATTTTCACAGAATTACCCAGGGAGCCATTGGAACAGACCCTGAAAGATTAGTCAACTGTTACTAACAATGCAAAGCCCGCCTTCTTAACATACAGGAAAAAGCAGAGGCTGTGCATTAAAGAACTGCACATCAAGGGAGACTCTACAGATTATGAGGATGAGGGTGGAAGTTGTCTTCTTCCTGCAGGCCCCCAACAGCAAATAAGAACACTTCCAATTACAACAAAACAGTTTGTAACTTACAACAAGTAAACATTTATCTCATAAAACTTGTTTAGATGACATTCACACAAAGAACTTGCTTTGAATTTTCGCTGATGGCAGGGTTATACCTTTATCCCTGTGAAACAATATGTTGAATTTACAGTTAGGCAAGCACAGGAAGGAAGCTTTCACTTGTTTACAAAAAGTGCTGTAGTGAATGGAGACTGTAAATTGAAAGTTAGACTATGAACCCTTTAATCATGGGAGTTTTTTCAAGCAGTTCTCATTAATTTCATGGAGACAACTCATAAGAAAATGCAGCAGAACCTGGCATCTACATAATGATTTGTAATTTAAGAAATGAATTTCATCTTTAGAAAGAGCAATTTTGTACAAACACTAGGCAAGTTTCAGACTTCTTTAAATTACTGACCATGGATGTCTGAGCAAGAACATGCCAGCCTAATAGTAATTTTTTTCAGGAGATATTTTTATTTTACCTGTTCTTATCCTTGATCTCCATTGTCACTTTTTCTTTGATATCTTCTTGATAGGAACATGAAGTAGATATTTGATTTAGAAATCATAAAGTTATTTTTTAGTCTTTTTTGCTTAACATCTCTTCAATGGACACTCGAAAGCCCAAGCATATGAAAGTCAACTCAGTATTCACTCCATCCCTTTTCTACCCAAGACGTCTCTGTGCATCACCATCTGCTACTTCTCCAGTTTTCTTTTAAAGCCATTTGCTTAATTGTTCACAGAAGTTCATTCTCTCATAATCATGAACAGATATAACAGACAGATCTCAGAAAGCAAGGAGGTCTTGTTCAGTTTCTTTAATACAGCTTTTATTCAGGGTATATTCTTGTGCAATAAATTTATGTTTATCTTCTAGAAAAAGAGTGGGATTCTGGAAGCAGCTGTTTCTACTTTGTCTTCCTCTTTTTCTTTTTTTTCTTTTTTTCCTGGAAGCAGGCACAGTTGGAAGAGTTTTAGTGAGCCTCAAAGTCTAACATGTCCTCTCCATCACACCTGCTAGAAGATACTTCTTAACATCAGCTCAAGAGTTCTGGAAGAAGAGACACAAGGGAAAAGGGGAGGGCATTAGTACAGAGCAGAGTTGAGCTGAAGGGTATGACAAAGCCATTTCCTTTGAGGGCATAGTTGCAGTTACCAGTATTGACTGAGTCATGATACTAATTATAAACTGCCTTGTGCATTGCTTGTAGGCACACAGGGGGAGAGCTGACACAGAGCAGTGTAGTTTCCTGCTTTTCCTCCAGTTTAATACCACACAATCAGCACAGTGACAAACTCTCAGAGCTGTAAGTACACTGACTGAATGGGTGTCATGGTTTAAAGCACCCAGCAGTTGCTCACTCCCTCCCTCCCAGTGGGATGGGGAGCAGGACCAGGCAAAAAGGTAAAATCTGTGGGTTGAGATAAGAACAGCTTAATAATTGAAATTATTATTGCCATTAATATTAATAAGAATGAAATAATGGTAATACAAAGAAATGCAACAAAAAGAGAGACAGAAATAAAACTCAAGAAATAAAAGTGATGCATAAAACAATTTCTTACCACCCACTGACCAATGCCCAGCCCATCCCCAAGCAGAGATCCATCCCTCATGGCCAATACATTTCAGTTTATATCGTCAGCCTGATGTTCTATCATCTGGAAGATCCCTTCAGCCCCTTGGGCTCAGCCATCTTGGCTCTGTTCCCTCCCAGTTTCTTGTGCACTTCCTTGCTGTCAAAGCACAGAAAACTGAAAAACCTTAATTTAGAGTAAAAGCTACTGAGCAACAGTGGCAATATCAGTGTGCTATCAACATTCTTTTCATACTAAATTCAAAACCGCAGTGCTGTACCAGCTGCTAGGAAGAAAATTAACTCTATCCCAGCCCAAACCAGTACAACTGGAAACTGTTCTAGGGTAGATATTCCTCTACAATAGATATTGCAGTCTATATATAAAATTATGCCGTCAAGGAAAATAACAGGCTGGGAAGACCATTCATGGTGAAGGATTTTGCCCTTCCATTCAAATGGCTTGCAGCTAGGGAAGAGATTAACTAGCTTGCAATAACTTTCCACTGGGAAATGCTATGCTACCTTTGGGAACTCTTTCCACTGAATTTCTGTAGTGCCAGAACAGTGTACAAGGGAGGCAAGGCGTGTGCTGTCAAGCCACAGAAAACAACGTACTTCAGTATTAAATTATTACCCAAGGAAGATATATGTAAGAGAGCTGGGAGTACTGACAGTGGTGTTCCATTATTGTTCTGCATCTGTGCAAATGTATTTTGCACAGATGCAAAACAATATCCTTCTCCAAGCCTCTGACAGTGTTGGCAAGTCTTTTCATGATGTGCAGTTGCGTATGTCCCTCTTGAAACAGCAATGCACAGACATTCCTTCCTGACCCAGAGAGGAAAACAACTGTGGCTAAAGTGCAAAAGATTACTTAGATGTAAGCATGATACTGAAATACAAATGGTATGAAAGAAAGGGAAGTATAATCTGTGGCTTGAGTACTGGGGCTTTTTTAACACTTAAGGATTTTACCTACTCAGTAAATAAAATGTTGAAATGGGTGAATTCTGAATGCATGTTTACTGTGACAAGCATCACATATAATTTAAGTTAGCATAATGTGTTAAGTGGCTTCAATATAATTTTTTCTTTCTGTGGATGCTGAGATGTATATCTACCTTATAATCCGAAGAAAAATTCACACTTAAGTCATACTTAGGTCATAAAGACTGAAGCAAAGGGCCTTGTAAATCCAGCCCTGTTTTCCCACATGTGAACACTCTCGTAGAGAGCAAAACTATTGCAGCCCAGCTGCATAATAGGAAGGGGAGTGCTAAGGAAAGGCATTTTGTCTGCAGTAGAAAGCCAGGCTCAGGAGGTCCAGGCACTGTGTGTTCACCCATGGCTGGAAGACAAGGGTAGCTTACACCAGTTCTCCTAAAACATCTCCTAAAATTAGAATAATCACACATGAAAATATTTCAAGTTATTTGAGCAGCTTCAATTGCCTTGAGGAATGATAAAGGAAAAATACGTTATAATGGAAAGTAATAGAAAGCTAATTATGACTTTAGGAGACAGACTCTCCACAATTAGTGAGTGACACACTTTCTCAGACTCCATTCTATTTCTAGACTTGGTCTCTCAAAAATTGTCCTTTATTATGTTGCCCTCTTGATATATTACTTTTCTTGGTACTGACATATGCTAGGAAAACAAAAATATCTTCTAGGATTTTTGATAATGATGCCTTGTTCAGAAAATGGAGAGGTCCAAATTATCTAAAAACAGCCTTCAATTATTGATAAAATAAATCATTTGCTTAGCAGAAAAGCACATTATAGCACAGTGTGAAGTGACACCTCTAAACCAGCAAATAATTCCAATAGTCCTCGAAGGTGCTTGGTCTTGCCAGCATAGATGTGACCAAAAAGTGTTGTCAGTTTGGTACCAGATCACATTACAATCCTAGAAAGATTTCAACACAGTCATGCCTATGTTGTCTCCCATGATAAGAAACAGAGCCAACTTGGCTGTCAAATACCAGATACAGATTTATTTTGGTGCACTTTACTTGCTGACCTTACACTTCCCCAGTGCCTGGGCTGGTCATTCAGGTTATCTTATACTTTTATATGACATTGAGGTGCAACTTCTGAGAGCATTCCCTAATTGAATCTATTGCTATAAGACACCATAAATCTCTCCTGGGGAAAAAAATTGTCCATGCCAATTTTCTGCTGTGAAATTTATTACTTTTTAGTATAAAACACCTTTGCTGGAGGATTTTATGTGTGCCTTAAAAGGTACACACAAATGTAAAGGGTTGCTTCTCAGAGATACCTGTTCTGCAGAAATTTGAGAAAGACCTGATAAAGTGAAATACAATAATGTGACATCAAGCTATAAATGCTGGAAATAAAGTAGATATGTCCTTAGTATGGTAATTGTCTAGACAGTTTTGGTGTAGCAAATTCAACTGAAATGAGTAGTCCACACCATTAGCAGATAGAAATCAGTGCCATCAGCAAAATATATGGCTCTGCATTTCGAGTGTTATGAATTACAGGAGCTTTCATGCTTTATCTCATAGAATTTTAAGACTAAAACTATACAGAAAACATTTTAAAATTCCAGTACCTTAATAGTAGTTATAGAGTTGATAATATTAATGCTAAAATTTTCATATCATTATTGCTATTCATATTATAATCCATAAAAATTATGTATCCTTGATGATTTTTCTATAGAGAAGAGAATGATTGCAGCTGTACAACAGTGATTCTTTTTCTAGAGTGTGATGATTTTGATGCATTTCCACAGTAGGCATTGTTGCTTTTTGATGAAACACCACAAATATACATGCAAGAATAAAAATATTTAACCGATGAAAATCAGGACAAATGCTGCAGTTAGTTTTTGATGCAAGTAATGCTTGTGCCTACCCTTTCCAAGGCCACACCAGCACCAGGAAGAGCAGCAGTTATTCCTCTTAGGATGGCCATGAGCTGTCAGTGTGCCCTCCCAGCCCAGAGAGCCAAATGTGTCCTGGGCTGCAGCCAGTGCTGGGCAGCAGGACCAGGGAGGGGATTCTGCCCCTCTGTTCTGCTCTGCTGTGACCTCACCTGCAGGGCTGCATCCAGCTTGGGGCTCCCAGCACTGGGAGGACAGGGAGCTGCTGAAGAGAGTCCAGGGGAGGGACACCAGGATGTTTAGAGGGAGGGAGAAGCTCTCCTGTGAAAAAAGACTGAGAGAACTGGTATTCAGCCTGGAAGAGAGAAGGCCTCATAGTGTCCTAATGGTGGCCTGAAGGAAGCCTGCAAGAAAGGTGGAGAGGGACTTTTGGAAAAGCCTGTAGAGACAGGACAAGAGGGAATGGATTCAAACTGAAGAAGAGTATCTTTAGATAAGAACTTCTGAAAAAATTTCTTTACTCTGAGGGTAGTGAGGTACAGAAACAGGCTGCTCAGGGAAACTGCTGTTGCTCCATCTCTGGATGTCTTCAAGGCCACGTTTTGTGAGCAACCTGGTCTAGTAGAAGGTTTCCTTGACCATGGCAGTGGATATGAACTAGATGATCTTAAAGGTCCCTTCAAATCCAGACTATTATGTGATTCTGTGACCTACAGCAATGTTCTGTAGTTCCCTCAAGGTGAGGGAAGGCCCTACCCTGCTCTTTGCCTCATAGCACGGCAGTCATCTGACCCTCACTTAAATCTATTCATTGTGAAAATAATTTACTTTATTATTAAGGAAAAGGAGACAGCCTCCAGCAGCCATCAGTGAAAGCATAATGGTAAGTAGTAATTCTGGTGCTGATGCATTTGTAGCACATACTGGAAAATATTTCAGAGTTGCCTGAGCCAACAGAGCTGCCACTAGCCCCAAAGCAGAAGCAGTGTAGCACTAACCATCCAGCATTTCAGCAAGCAGAGCTGATAGCCCTATTGTACTCAATATTAATCCAGTATCTCTTCACAGCTCAATGCTGCATGGATACATCAGCTGACATTATCTTAAGCAATGGAGTTGAGGAAATGTGTCTCAGACTTTAAAGAATAAGTTAACTGAAACCAAAAAGAGGTCCCATAACAACTTTATCTGTTTCTTTCTTAGAGGAACAAAAGCAACACAATTCTTAAATTGTAAATATGCTTAACACAAGACCTGCCATACTTCACTTATGGAAAAGGTGACTCAAGAAGCATGATTACATGCAATAGGAAAACGCTAAAAATTACTTGCAATTTTATGAATGTTTGATTCTATGGTATTCAAATGACCTCACAGTAACCATCTGGGACTGTGTGATTTAATTATGCATAAATAATTCTTTCATTAAATTCTAATGAAGTAATCTCAGACACCAAATGACAATGTCTCAAAGTGATTTCTCAACAATGCATAGCAGCTGGAGGAAAAGTCTTTTAAAAACCCCACAAAACTGGGAGAAAGAGCCATGTGGTTAAGATCTCATTGCTTTTCTCTTCTTTTTCTCATTGTGGAGATTTTAGAACCTTTTTCCCTAAATATATTTTGTTTGGATTTAACTAAAAATATCTCCTTCAAGAGTAACCTGGAACACTCACACCTTAATTATTATTTTGCAACATTACTAGTGGTGGAAATACCAGGAAAACTAAACACCCTTATTGGTTATGTAAGGACACTGTACTGTGCTCTACACAGAAAACCATTGTAACAGATACATGAAAGCTCAGAGTGCACCTGAATTACACTTTGCAGATAAGCACTTCAATTGAAACAGTATCTGAACTTATTCCAAAGATGAACTTAGAACAGCTTTATACTATAAGGGCAATTATGCCCTAAATGCTGAATACCTGCTCTTGGTATCCAAATTGCCTATGCATTGCCTCCTGCACTGTAAGCTAACAGGCAGTTCAGGCTTAGGTGTACTGAACTATACCAAATCAGAATACTTTATTTATTTGGCTTAGATATACACACATAACTCTTTGTTTACATTCAAATGTTTAAAGCAGAGAAATATATACTTAGGAAATTTTCTTACTTATCAAGTAAATCAAACTCCAAATAATTTTAATAAGTAATATGAATATACGGAAAGTTATCCTTTCACACATTGTATCTAAAATGATTTTGTTTTTTACTCTGAAGTGAAGGATTTAGCTATGTCCAAACATTGTTACTGAACTAACTTCAATGTTTCAATGAAAGTGGATGGGTTCAGATCTTTAAAAACATTATCTTCAATGAGTAAAATGAATTGATGTTTGATATAGATATGACTGTTCTCTGAATGCTGTCAATATGCCAATATATCAATATATATGCCTAGCATCATATTTTCATTTTTCTAGCCAAGCATCTTCCCTGTTGGTCACTTTGCAGCACAGACAGCCATAAAGGAAGGATGCCTGATGATATGAGTAGTTGTGTCTCTAGTTGGAAGTTGGACTTTCTGTCTTCTAAGAACAATCCAGTGTCTTTCTTTTTTTCTTCTTTTTTTTTTTTTTTTTTTTTCTTTTAATAGTAAGAAGATTGGAAAGAATTGCTTATCACAATAATTTGAAAGTCCTGAAAATCAAAGCTTTTTCAAGGGTGTCTTTATTTGCTTTCACTAAATGAGTATCTATTATTACATGGAAATTTTCCCTTTTGTTTACAGTTATTCGAATTAGGAAAGATTTATAGCCACAAAGCACTGGCTTGTATCAGATATACATAAATGTGATTGATTGATTGATTGATTGATTGTATGAATGTGTTTTGCAGTATGTCATTTGTTAAAGTTTGAGTTAGATTGAAATTCTTAGGCTACAACTCAGAAATCTGCATTTGACAGGCAAAACCTGAGAATTTCAAGTCTACCATTACAGTATATTCCCAATACATTCATGGAGGGAAAAACATTAATAACTATCAAAGCATCATTTATAAAGGCAGAACTTGTCCAGATACTTCTCCTGGTCTCAATTATTCTTGTGAGGAATCTTTCTTCACATTTGGTTACTGGAAAGCTTATGATGAGGTAATAATGATGTCATGATGATAATGACATGTCATGATGAGGTAATGATGATGTCATAAGCCCACCATGTCATTCTGTCCTTCAGGAGGGATGAGATATGCAGACAGCCCCAGTTTGCAGGATCTCCAGGTGAGAAAAACGTGTATTGCTGACATAAGAGCATCTGACAAAACTGAGTTCTGATCCATCTTGTCAGGACAGCAGTTTTGGACTGCAGGCTGTGTGCATTGCATTTGTTCACTGAACGATGCATCTCCTGCAATAGCTTCTAAATTATTTCTGGGTACACTTTGAGATATGGCGGTTTTATTTAGAAAGCCTCCTTCACAAACTATTGTCAATCAAGGCAGCAAATGCAAGTAGCATTCCCTGTTATTTTTAGCATTCAACCAAGGGAACCAAGATGGTATGGCTGGTAGAAAAAAAGTGCAGAAACTGAAATTCCCTAACTGCAGTAGGAATTATTTAATCAAATTTGAAGTAGTTAGATTATCTCTGAAATTGCCATTTTTGTAGGAAATATTTTTAATTAATCAGAGATTAGTAGCTGATGCTGGGAAAAAGTCTTCTGGGCAACTACAGATCCTTCGCACATCATGAGTAGTGCACTCATATATCTCAGATTTGCTAAATGTAGGCTATAAACCAGAAATTAATGTCTACATTAAGAAAAAATGCCTTAGTGTGCTCTCCTGAAGCAGAAACTCACTGTTGTTCTGTCAGCTGTCAGAGAATTTCAGTGTTGATGTTGGTAACTTTGTTCTGTTTGCTTGTCTCATGCATACCACAAGACTGCTCAACTAAGGGTAGAAGAGCAAAACACATCAATTTTGCCTCGCGCCCTGGCATACCACAGGATTGTCTGACTTAGGCCAGGGAGCAAAATATTTTGTAATAACTGTTTGTTTGATGTAGTGCTCTGTAGTATCAAATCTAGACTAAAGGCACCCAATCTGCAACTTTTAGAAGAAATCACATAATTTGGAATCTACAGATACATCACAACCACCTGAACAAATAGACCAGATCTGTACGGGGAGGAGAGAAGACAAAACGTGACTTTGACCAGGCTGATCCTGACCTATGGAAAAGTGTATCAATGCATCCTCTTTTGCCCAGCTGGTCATGCTGTTTGATGCACCCTGGGATGGGATTTGCCGTCCTGGCTGCCTAGGCTCACTGCTGACTCCCACTGCTGCTACCCATCATGAACCCCAGATCCCAGATCCCTCTCTGCTGGGCTGCTCTCCAGCCACTCCTCTAAGGGTTTGCACATGTGCCTGGCATTACTAGGTCCTGGGTGCAGAAACTGGCGTATCAGAGACACACCAAATCACCATGCTCGAGGTTAGAACCAGGTTAGATCTGGGACATGCATCCAGGGGGTAGTCCTGCTCCCAGGTCTCTGTTCTCCCTATGATATCCCAGTGATCATGAGACATTATCAGGAACTTTGAAGAAACAGGATTCATTTTAGGTCAAAAGAAGTGAAATAATGATGGTTACATTATGTAAAATTTGTACATTTTTAGCACAAAGTTACTAGCACAGACTTAACTCAGCACTTCTCCATTACTGGCATTAAGAAGAGAGGCAGATCCGTGAGTAAGAAGTGGGGAATATTTTGCAGGCTATCTTCTTTCTCCAGAGCAATTCAACATGGTAACCAGCCAAATTTCCCTGCAAAGGACAGGGTGCTGTATCAGAAACAGACACAAGAGTGAGATCAGCTCTGATGAGTGCTGTACCTGGCAAAGGGTATTCAGACCAACAGACAAATACTTCTGATGTGTTTGTGGCATGGCTAATTTTTTGGTTTTGTTCTGTTACTGATATTAATAAAAAAGTTCTTTTTCTCTTTATTTCCTCCAATTTTTGTATAAAAAAACAGGAAGAGATTTTTATGATCACTACTTACTTGTACAAGTATGGATAGAATTTGACAGATATGACCAGAAGTGGCTTTTTTTTTATTCTATGTCATTTGTCAGTCACAATTGGTGACAAATGGTATGGCATTTTCTGTGTATGACTAGTAGGCTTTTAAGCAGGGAATCTATCTGGATTAATTGCTACTTCATAAGTGGGGGGGAGCTTGTCTCTAAACTGGGACTAATTATGCTGAAAATTTTCAACTAGGAATGCCAAATGTGGCAGAAGCAAGGAGATTAACACAGATCTGGCTTGATACAGCATAAAAGACAATGCAGAGGAAATATTTTAAAACCTGAGACTACCCAAGTCATTCACAGATGCTGCCAAGTGTAAAAAACACAGAAACATCACCTGTTTATGTAGCAGGTGCTATTCATGACAGCAACTGTTGTTGAAAAACATCCTTAAAACTCTGTCAAGATTTACTGTGCCCATGACTTGACGCCACCATGTCCTTCTTTTCCATTGCTCCACAACATACCTAATCCTATGGAGTACTTTATAGAGGGACATTTTAATGTCCTTTTTTCTTTGCCCTCAATCAAAAATGCTTAAAAGGTGGCCTAACACTGAAAGAAAATGACCGAGAGTCTGAACATGGACTTTTCTACACATGAAACAGCCATAATATTATTCATAGGGAGATATATTAAGCATCAGGGAGCTATATTATGCATAAATAAATAAATATGCATTCATGAGTGTATGCAGAGTGTTTTGAACTGCTTGATTAAACTGCACCTTATTAGTGAAAATTATGATAATTGATGCACTTATAACAACAAAGCTCTCTCTAAAAGCACCCTATAAAAAGAATGAAATGAGAAGCACACTTTAGGTTGCAGTTGCTATGCTAATAGTTAATAAATGAAGCCATGCTGGAAGAGTATGTGGAAGAATTTTATATTATGGAGTTTAGATTGGCCAAAAATCAATGTAATTTGTTCTATTGTTTCTTGGTTTTTTTGTTTTTGTTTTTGTTTTTTGTTTTTTGTTTTTTTTTAAAGCAGTAAGACCTCCTTCTTACTTGAATTTTACAATATGATGAGAGGGATGCTGAAGATCAAAATAAAGGGTCAAGCAGGAGGCCCTGGGATAAATACACTTAAAGGAGTCTAATCAATTTAGTTGCTCCATTATGTACCATAAATTAAGCTGGTGGCCTTTCCATCCAGCTACAATGTGAATCCATTAGCTGAAGAGGAGATAGGGTCTTTATCATTTATTATTTATAAGACAGGGCATGCACATTTTGTCTGACATTATCCTTAACCCTAATGAAAAACTGCAATAAATCCATCTTTGTGGATCTCTCACAGAAGATATGGCAAGTCTCAGATCTAGTGACCCATTTTTCTGCAGTAGGGAAGGGCTTGCTAACCTACGCAACTAAACAGATTATTGTATATGATTGTGTATGTCCCAAAGGGATGAGCTTTCCACACCACTACTGCTGTTTGAGGGATGTCCCTGTGTCCAGATATGTACATTGTATAAGCATCAAACAACCAGCATGAGCCAAATAGATGCTTTTGCCATTGACAGGAGTAACCAAAACAAACCAGAAAGCAATTTAACCAATTTAAGCTCTTCAGCTCTTAAATCTATTTTGCTATGGTGGATCAATAGTGTTAGGCTGAGATCCTGACTGGCACAGGGTGGGGTAACACAAGCCAATGCCAAGATCCAGGGAAGCATTTCCAACACCAGTCCAATACAAGCATGAAGGTAGTGAGCTGAAAAATTCTGGCACCTGAAATGAGGCTCTACATCACTCTAGAGTGCAAAAAGCATCCTCCAGTTCACATCTTGCTGCTTCTTAATCATGGACTGCCCTAGACTGACAGCCTGGCTCAGAACATGCAGGCAGGAGCTTGGCTGCACCTCTGAACACAGAGAGCCAAGGACTTGATCAGTATTTAGTTCCCTACCTCTTATTTAGCAGTACATATCTGTCCTGGAGAGTAGGAGAAATGCAAGATGCTGGAGGACTGAGGCAGGCTGGGGATACTGCTGTTACAAAAAAAAAAAACCCCATGTGAGTTGGTCAGAAGTGGTCATTCATGTAGGAATTGTCCTGGCATACAGACAAACAATAAAAAGGAGGGAGAAATTGGAGAAGGAAGGGGAAGGTTTACAGGAGACATTTTATGGGGAAAGCGCAGATAGCACAAACAAGGATCGAGGGTACAATCCTGTAATACCTCTTCTCTCCCAGAAGGTCTGATATTAGCAGACCTAACCTCTCCCAGACATCTGATATTAGTAACTTCTTTCATAGTGTGAATGATTTTATAGAACAGGATTTGGCAACAGCTGGTGCTTTGTTGTAAAGCGCATCAGACCCCTCTGAAGCAACTATCACATTCCCCAGGATCTCGGCTTACATAGTTTAAAGTCTGACAATAATTTTGCTGTTACCTCTGCAGAGCTCCACCTTGCACCATATATAACTAACAAAGAGATAGGTAAATTAGCTTGTCCGAAAATGAAAAGAAGTACAAGCTCTTCCTTTTGCTTCACTGAACCTTGAACTAAAACTCTGTTGTGGTTTTATCCCAGCTAGCAACTATGTACCACACAGATGCTTTGCTCACCCACCTTCCCCCAGTGGGATGAGGAGGACCATCAGAAAGAAGGTGAAACCCATTGGCTGAGATGAGAATAGGTTAAAAGGGTAATTAAACAACAATAACAACAGAAATAACAATAATGATTTTCATGCAAAGGAATACAACAAAAGAGAGACAGTAACAAAACCCAGGCAAAGCACAGTTGATGACCAATGCCCATCCCATCCCTGGGCAGCAACCAGCCCCTCCCATGAGTTTATATACTGCACAGGACATTCTATGGTATGGAATATTCTTCTAGCTAGTTTGGCTCAGTTGTCCTTGCTGTGCTGCCTCCCAAGTCCCAGTGTGCCTCCTTCTTGGCAGAGCATGGGAAACTGAAATGCCCTTGATTTAGAGCAGGCACTACTTAGCAACCACTACAACATCAGTGTGTTATCAACATCATTCTAATACTAAATCCAAAGCACAGCACTGTGCCAGCTACCAGGAAGAAAATTAACTCTATCCCAGGCAAAACAGCAATTTAAATACTAACACTGTTGTTTGCTTCCTCCTGGGAGACCAGAGTACTAAAGCTCTGACCTTTGCTATTTTCCACCAGCTGTCATATCTGAAATAGGTGGTGATTGGTATATGCAGCCAGCTGTAACATTCTCCTGTAAGAAGAAAGAAACCCAACCTTACCATTGAGAGCGGCCTGAGGCACTCTCATGCCCTCCTGTGAGGTCACCAGAGGAGATCGAAAGACCTGCCTCATCCTCTGGTGTAATCATCATCTCTCAGAAATAATGCCTTATTTTGGTTTCACCTGGGTGTAGAAAGTTTCTACATGTAATTTTTAGAGAAGACAACTAAACCTCATTTATTTCTAGTCTACCTTCATGGCTGCACACTTTTTTTGCACATAAACACACGTAGATCTTCACAGACAATGTGTACCCTTCCTTTCTCACAGCTCTGGTGTACCATCAAAACCAACAACTTGCTAAAATTTCCAAATAATTACCATCTTCTGCTAAGCTGATCAAAAAGAAGATAAAAAATGCTAATGAACTGCTGATCACCCCATTTAAAGATTTAGTTCAAGACTGCTAGAGTACAAATATATCCATTAAACACACACTTAGGAGAAAAATGTCAACCACTAAATACCAAATAATTGTGTGAGTTGTTATACTTCTTAGCTGAGGCAGAAATAATTGCTGAATAATTGCATGTATAACAAAAAAAAATATTGCTGAGTGAACAAACACTTCTTTCAAAAAATACTGTATCTTCCAAAGATCAAATATTTCAAAATCTGATATGCATGTTTTCAATTCTGTGAATTATGCCAGGGGTTCATACAAACTGAGCAACTACACACTGTTTAAACTTTTCAATAAAATGTTCTTTTGCCTTATAAAGCCCACACTTCTGTAAACTTTAACATTAAACTAATCCAGTATTTTAGAAACTGCTTTTGAGAGTAAGGTCCAAGGGCCCCCAAAAATTGTGAAGTTCAATGACCATGAGCTAGTTTTAGTAATGTGATATATCAATTTTTTCTGGAAGTACTGCTGTTCTTCTGTCAGCAGAAAGAAAATGTGGTCCAAACCAAAGGTCCTCTGTATTGTATTTTATAAATATGTGCCTGTTGTCTTGGGAGTCATCAAAAAATCACATCTAAGAGACAGGAAAACAATAAAGAAATAAGGAAAGAGAAATAAAAGGTTTTTGAGTTGGCCCCAAAAATGCCACATTCACCCCAGTGTAATTTTGCTGAAAACAATGGAAGTACACAGGAGCTGAACTTTTCCTGCTGTCTTTACACAACAATATGCAGCCTGTAAAACTGTTATATCCAACAGTCCTGCACATTTTCAGTAGGTGAACAGAACTTTGCTATGTGTGACTGAAGGTTTTTTTCTTATTTTTGTATTCTTACAAATGATTACTTTCTTAATCTTTGGAAATCCTGTCTCCAACCAGAGATTCTGCTTGGTGTTGAGGGGGTGACAATACTGACACAGGAGAGGAAGGGACAAGAATGAGCACTGATAATACCAAGCCTCAGCATTCACAACCACTGCCAGAGCACTCCCTAGGTAACAGTAATTTGCTATAAGCTCATTAAGGGATACATTTGGCTTCTTATCTTTCAGTTTCTGATAGCAAGCAAAAAGAAGTTGTTTTGCCAATAGAGAGCTGATGGAGCTCTTATACCTCTGAGAATACAAGGGAGGGAGATTTCCAAAGCAGTGGCAGTGAAACTCTCCTGTGGGTTCCTTGGTGTGAGGGAGGCCCTGCCTTACATCCCTCCCGAGGTGATCAGTGTGATGGGGCAGAAGCACATTGCCTTGCAGCCCTCAGCATCAGGAGCTGCCGTTCTGCCAGGTCCCAAAAGAGATGCACAAAAGAGGGCTCCTCCTTGCAACAGCTGCCCATCCTCCTTAAAAGGCCCACACAGGCTGCTTGTCACCATTACCCTGCTGTCACCTCCCCGACAGAGGAGTGAGATCTCCTCCCAGCTGCAGGAGCTGCATTAAGTACCAAGGTGCAACCTGGTACAGCCTGGATGAGGACATCAAATAGATTATAGTTTCTGTTTTAGAGCAAATCACCACAGCTTTATGCAGTACTGATATAGATGAGAGAAAAATTAGTATTTTCATTAAATAACAAGGAAATACTCACTACTTGCATTTTTTCACTCTGCTGATGTGTTGAGTTTAAGCCACAATAAAAAATTTTGCCTGATTACCAAAAAAATTTGCTGAGAAATGCAGTGCAGTAAACTTGCCCGAGGTCTGCTTTTTCTCTTGTTTTTAAAGCTAGATCATTACTAGATCACAAGGGATATACAGAATAAAAAGCAGCAAATCATTTGCCAAAGAGAAAGATGTTAGATTTCTGTAAGAAAAAGGCTTACATTTAAAAATATATACATCTACTTCAGCTAGCAACAGACCAAAGATAGGAAAGTGTACATTCCTATGAGTAATAAATCATACTTGGCACTTTCTTTGGGAGAACTATGTTAAGAACTAGTCTCCCAGTAGTAGCATACAAAGCCATTTAAATTTCATAAGCTTTCTACAACTGCAAACATAAGAAAAAGACTACAATAAAGCAGTTGGCATGACATAAGTTTGTATAACAAATAATTCTAGGGAATGTGGAAAAATGTATTGTGCATCTCTGTGCTTGAAGACAGCGCTGAAATTCAGCAAGAGGCCTTTGCACAGGGAGGGTGGTGCTGCAGTAATCTGCCAGCACATCTATAGAGCAGAACCCAGATAAGCCATCAGCAAAGGAGAATAAGCTCATGTGCACAATCCTACTCTTCACCCACCCTACCAACAAACTGCAGCCTGTGAGTCACTCAAATATCCTGTAGAGACACAGACAATAGAGTTATTTGCTTAAATACACTATGAAAAGTGTCACAGTTAATGCTTTCTCCACTTTTAAGTGCAAAAAGCATCAGGATACCCCTAAAAAATCTCCCACAAACAACTGCAGTGACCACGGGATCTGCTGTTGAGCTTGTACTTACATTACAGCATCAGCCAGGACAAAGCTTGGCTTTTAACTATATCTTCATAAGCTGCTTCCACATGCTTGTCTGCTCATTGTGCCATTCCTTCCATCAATTGCTTGTGTTTGAAAGCATCTGGACTGCAAAATGATCCTTTGCCCCCTCTTTTGCAAAATCAGTGGACTGCGGAGAGATGCGTGACCACTGCTGCAGCCGATGTATCCAAACAGCCCAATGCAGCAGAGGCTTTAGCTCCCCCTTCCTAGCCTGGGTTTTTTTCTTTCTTTGTCTGTGTGGGTGGTTTTTTTTTTTAAAGAGGTATGGTCCTGAGTAACCTCAGTTTTCAGGAGCACAATACAAGCTCCTGGCATGGGGCAGTCAAACAGATGTGGAAGGATTCCAAGACAGAAGGCCATGATAACACAATGCTAAGAGATGTTATTCAAGGCATAACGTGTATTTGAATGGTTTCCTGTAACAGATCAAATTTTGTGATTGGCTCTGTTTAATTCAATTTTTTCTTGACATTTTTATGCTTTGTTTATTCACTTCTTGCAACTCTTTCGCTTATGCAATAAAAATTATATATTTTCTGTTTATTTCACTTCTCAACTCTCCTTCTGTGTCAAAGAATGTTTATATTTAAATATTCACGATTTGAAGAAGTCTTCTGTTAAAACTTCTATCTATATAGCAGTTTTGGCAAATATCTTTACTGTTCTGCTTCTGTTTTGCCAGCATTGTATGCTCGCACTCTTTAGGACTGCCTTAAATTAATTTTGTCAGTGCTGATTACATCAAGAGTCAGAAGTCTGTGGGCTACCAGTAGCATCATGAGCTTGGTTTCTCTTTTCCAAGCTGGTACAGGTAGCTGTTAGCACTTCCACATTTTCAAATTCATCTCCTTATTAGCTTCACATCCATATTCCTGTCCATGTGATCAGCTGCATAAAGCAGACCTCAGCTTATAAGGTGTTTCTAAGATTTACCATTCTCTCCCCTTGGTCACTCATGTTAACCTGTCAGGTTGTCCTCCAGGAAAACCAAGAAACCTTTCCTTTGAGAACCCTACCAATCTTGACAGTTGTGTTTTCTTGAATTCCACATGCAAGTGTAGAATACTGCCCCTCCCCTTGAACCAGAAGCCTACTGCCAATAACACATCATTCCAACCTGTCAGTCTTCATTTAAAATGCTGGACTAACACAGCACTTCACAAGAGCTTCAGGACTGGCTGGAATTATGAGATAAGGGATTTCTACAGTCTGGAGCTCCCTTTTCCCTCTGCAGTCCTGAGCTGCACAGGTGATGGACTACAAATAGCTGCTCTACAGGGTAATGTCAGCAGAGGCAGATAAAAAATAAACAAAAACTGCTAATTCAGCTTTGTACAGACAGAGGACTCCTCCTTTGAAAACTACTGGACTTTACTAGAACTCTGCTGCTTTTGGTTAAAAAAACTGTGTACCTGCCAAGGAGCTGAGGCTGACTTCTGTCATGTTGAAGGTTAAAGTAACATTGCAAATACTAAGAGGCTACTGCTGCATTGTATAAAGGAAAATATTACTCTTCCAAGGCAAAGAAGTCTGTTACATATTAAAGTACATCTGATGGTAAGTGAAATTATTTGTGTTATCAGAAGTAATTTACCAGAAGAGGACTGTATCCTTATGTTTGGAGTTCTGATCATTAAAGGTCAACAGGAACTGAGTATAAGACAGCAACAGCACTGTCCCTACAATATTGCTTTTGTTGCATAGAGATCAAGGAAAACACATTTTTCTGGTCATCAAGTTGCAGCTTTAACCACAGAAATGGTAAGAAATCCTCTCTGAGTTCAAGTAAACAAAAGGACATTGTAACCAGGCAGACCAGACTGGAAAACATGCAATGCCAGTCTCCAAAACACTGCCCCACTGGATAAGCTCCTGCAGCACAAGGATCTCACACAGCTGTCATGTTGCTCCTAAGTTTCACCACCGAAGGGATTGGCCCCAGAGCAGTGGCACTCTGAGAACAACCTTCCTGAGCAGGGCACGCGTGTCAGCTGCAACTGCCTGTGGCCATGCTGGCCACACAGGCCAGTAGCAGGGCATCAGCCCTGTTTATCAATATCACATTCTGAGTGCAGAAAGAAATCCATATATGGGGGTGGGAATTAAACCACAGATGATACAGGAGGCATTGCAAGGATAGGAGGCAATGAGGGACAGGACATGGAAATAAAAATGCTTTAAAAGCACTCTTTCACAAAGTGCTCAAATCCTTTTTAAGCAGCAGGCATAAAGAGCCCTCCTTTGAAATTCCATTCCTAGAGTGAAAATAGAATGTGAACAACAGGCATTATTAGAAATCTTCTTGTAGAAGAATGTCAGCTGAGGGCAGCCCTGTGCCTGAAAACTGAGCCTGAAAGAGCAGCTGGGCTTCCCATGTGGGAAGCAGGTGAAGGGCAAATTTCCCCTCCAGGGACATTTTAAAACAAAGGAAAAAATAAATATTTGATTAATGCATTCAGCATCCCAGCTGTGAAAATCAAGTAAAATTAGAAGGCTCATTGCGGCTGCTGCTGAGTTTGGTATGACTTTTATTGGTGCTGACATGAGTGAAGTGCAGCCAGCTACTCAAATTGGTGGCCTGCGAAGCTGATGACTTGTAAAGTTCACCTGCCTCCTCCTTCAGCCAGAAACCTTTTTCTTTTTTCTTGTCCTCTTTAATTTCTCTTCCCACCTCCTCAAATGGGACATCTCCTCTCTCACAGCACCCTCAGCATTAGCATCCTCTCTGCTATCCATTAAGGGAGAGTCACAAAGTCACATCCCCGGATGCCTCTTGGGCATCCACTGTGGCAGTGGCAGAATGGGGAGATCTGGGCTCCCATTGGGCAGCACTGGGTTGAAGGCAGCCAAAACTACCTCCTTCACCCTGCCAAGAACACAGCTACTGTCACATTCTGGTACAAGAAAATGGTTTCATCATCCAGATGCAGCCCACAGCCTCCCCCATAATGAGGGGAGCTGAAATCCTCAAGTGGCAGTGTGTTGCATCTAGGTAACAGACCCAGTTCAGAAGGTACAAGAGAGCTCTGACTGCTTTAACTGTGGAATATCTCATAAGAGCTGACTCAACCACTCTGAGAAATATGAAACAAAATGCAAAATCTTAATCAAAATTAGTTTTTATAGTGAGCTCTATTTCCTTCACAATTTTATTGAATTTTCTCAGACATTGCAAGATCACACTTCTCAGCTGTAGGAGGACTGGCAATTTTCTGTTTAATTATTCTCCCCAGGCCTCCAGCATAGCCAGACACCAATTAAAGGGAATAAAAATGAAATTTAGCCCTAAATCCTTCCTACAAAATCCATGTATAAGAGACCTGCACTGTGTAACATAAAAGATTAAGTGGGGTCTTTGAAGTTGGTGAATGCATAACAGGTAACTAATCAGTGACATTTGAAGATAATCTGAATTGTTGACAACCTGAAATAATTTTCTAAATATCAACAATAGTGACAGGATTTTAATCCTCCAAGGTTAAATATATAGAACTACATCAGCTGGATCTTGTAGTAAGATCACTGTAATATTTGGAGCAGTAAACTCTTCAGCACAACTTGCTTCAGCTGTCTCAAGTGACTCGCATGTGGTTTAAAGCTGATGCAAGGAAAAAGTCTTTAAAAAAGACAAAATATGAGGAAGAGGTGACCTAACTGAAAATTCTTTAGCACTGTGAGTTGCAAGATACCTGATTTTCTTCTTTTTTAGGTTGAAGTAGTGATTTCTGCATTTTGTAATTGATCATATCTGTGGTAGACCTCTTGTTAACCTAGATAAAAAGATAAAAATGTTATAAATTAACATTTCTAGGCTGTGATCCAGGATGATTAAAATACCATCTTGCCCAGGCTATTAGTGCCATAACAATTTTAATGCCAGCAAGGCCAGGCAATTAGCATTTGTGTGATTAAAATACCAGCCTAGTCTTTCAGAGCCAGAGTGATTAGTATGTTGCTAGTCCTAGCTATTAGCACCACCAATGGTGTAGAACTTTATAGTCCTTTGAGACTTAATTTACGGTCATGTTAGCTTGACATGACGCTTTTTCTTCACCTATATTTACCTCATTGAAATATACATACACATATTTCAAATATTTACGTAATCTTAAGAAAAAAATATTAGTCTTTGTTTGTACCACCATAGTAATGGAAGATTTAACATATTGTCTGTGTAGGAGGAGTCATGAAAAATGGGATTATCAAGTAGGAATTCCAAGCAGGGAAATTAAAACAATGATGAAATTATTTCACCCTTTGACTAAAACTTAAACGCCAGCTCAGACAGTCCATGGCATGCAGCCAGAGCCATGCAGCCTGACTGACCCCATTTGCTCAGGGCAGTGGATGCATTAACCCCTGCAGTGCAGTACAGCCCTCTCTGCATCTCGAGGTGGGTGCAGAACATGTGGGTGGGTCCATGGGGAGAGCTGGCTTTGACACCAAAGGTTCAAATTCAGGAGATGGGCTTTTTCTATGATAAATACTGGCAACACCAATGAGGGGCAAAATTCAACATTAAGGGCAAAAATGTCCCAGACAGCCTAAGAATAATCTTGGCTTACGGTGTCCAGGAAAAGTCCAGGAAAAGACCCATGAAGCACCACCTTTATAGAAGCAGATACCTACCGAGGGCTGAAGCTATGTCACAGCAGATTGTTGGGCTGTAGCACTGAGGCCATTGGTGTTCAACTCAGAATTGCACCTACACTGCATATGAGGACCTGTGTAGCATTTGTATGTCTGTTTATCTATATAAACACTCTGTATTCTCTATACTATCATATATGCATGTTGACCACTTACTGAAGCTTTGAATTTTCTATTATTTAATCAACTCTCCAGATATCCATGCAGTCTTGTTCCGTGACCACTTTGAATTCCTAAAAAACCTTTGGCAGTGGACTCAAATGCCTTTGGAGCACTAGGAAGACAAGATTTCCTGTAACACTTTATGCTGTTCCTCTCAGTTCAGGTAGGTATGTGAGGTGTGATTGCACTCACAAAATTCATGTTGACTTTCTCACAGTGTCATGGTTCTTCATGTGTCCTCTAATTTTATTCTTTATTATAAATCTTGTGGAAGTGTCCTGTAGTGATAATGAACATACCAGTCTGTAGTTCCTCAGATCCCTGTTGGAGCCCTTTTTGAAAAATGATCCCATTAGTTGCTTTCTGGCACTGTGAGGAGCAGAGGGTTTTGAAGGACAGGTTTCAAGCATGGACTGCAATTCAGGTATTTCCTTCAAGAATTGTTAAATGAACTGATTTTTGAAAATGTCTAGGTCCTGGAAATTTGTTATTCTTCATTTTCTCAACTGTTCTACATATATTTCACCCCAAGGCAGCAAATCTGTAGTTTCCGTCTGGAAGGATGCCAGACTGAAGATTTTCCTGTGCTTTATTGTGGTGAGCAAAGATATAAATATCTGAATCAGCTTTTCCTGTGAAAGGTTTATTTGTTTTGTTTACCATGGAAGAGTTTGAAGAACCTGCAGTTTTGCAGGTTGCTCATCAGCAATCAGCTCAGACCTGTGTCACTTCCAGTCTCGGTTTATTTATTAATTCATGTCTCCTACATGAGAAGATGTTTCACTTAAACACTGGTAGCTAATACCTTCTTCAACATATTATAGGGAGTGTAAGGTAGGCATGAGCTAGCATGAACCACTGGGTTCAACAGTCAGGCAGAGCCATGCTTAACAAATTCTTTTCCACAATTTAAACACTAAAGAAATTTACTCAGGAAAGAAAGATGAAGACCCATACATTATGATTTGCAGACTGCTAATGGATGTAAATAAAACTTTGGAAGATATTTTAGGGACCTCTCATTTCTGCTCTCCAGACATCATGACAGGGCAGAAGAGCAGGCCGTGTGAAATGAGGGGTAGCATGAGTCAGACTGCAGTGTCAACACTCTGCACCCTTCCTTCATCTAGAAGTCAGAGAAAATATTATTACTTATTGCTGTAAATAATGGTAAAAATGCTATACAAAGTACAGATACTTTATGTGTGCATTCAACAGATAAAGAAATACAATGGAATTTTTAAACATTTATTTATAAGTATGTTTCTTTCCATAAACTAAAAACCAACTTGATACTCAATAATTATTATAACAGTTGTTTATAACCATTATCTGCTGGCATAGTGCAGCCATGAAGAAGGAAAGTGTGATCTACAGAGGACAGAAAATGGTAAGTTACTAATGAGTGAGAGCTAATTACAACATTCTTTCTGATTCTGATTTAGCCCCAGTTAAGCAGGATGCCAAGAAGACATTATTAGAGAACAGATTCAGAGAAGCCCTAGGAATACAGTTGGAGAAACAATATTCACCTTAAAAGAAAGAGATTAAATCTTCTTCATTTGTTTATCAAAAGAAGGTGAAAAAAAAATTTTGACTAATCACCAGTAAAAGCCATGGATGGCCAGGAAGAATGTATTTTTAACCTACGGGACAGTATTAATTTCTTATTCACAAATACTCTCCTCATTTTGTCATGCTTCCCCCCTTCCCTCCTCCCCCTTTTTTCTTTTGTGTGTCTCTGTTCCACATTTCACAACTGTTTTAGCAAAACTTATCCTTGAGTGTAAAGTTAAGAAGTATTGCCCTCCCAGACAACCTTCTTAAATCAGCTCGCACAAACTTCTTGATAACCAGCTCTGCCTTTTACCTTCCATGCGCATGTAGTGACAGGAAAAAGGGCAGTGGCTTTAAACTGAAAGAGAACAGGTTTACATTAGATACTGGGAAGAAATTCTTTGCCATGGCAGTGGTGAGACACTGCAACAGGTTGCCCAGAGTAGTTGTGGAAACGCTGGCTTCAGAAGTGTTTTTCAAGACCAGGTTGGACAGGGGCTTGTGAGCAAGATGGTCTAGTGGAAGGTGGCCCTGCCCACAAGAGGTGTTGGAACTGAATGATCTTTAATGTCCCTTCCAATCCAACCCGATCTTTGAATCTGTGAGAATTGTTCCAGTGAGTCATACAAAGCTCATGAGCCACAAGATCAGCCCTGTCAGTGCAGGGACATTTGGTCAGAGCTCTACATCACATTCCCAGCTCTCTCAGGTGCAGTCTCTGAAGGATCGGCAGCTCTCTGATGAGCCTAGAGAAACCAGATCCTCTGCACCATTCAGTGGTAGTGGCACCAACGGTCTGCTGGCAAGAGAAACTGAACTGTTTTAACAGTGCTGCTACTCACAAGGCTTTTAGTCACCTGAAATAAAAATGGGGCAGCTTGCCCCTCTCTGAGCCACCTTGACCCCGTGAACTCAGGAAACCTGCCTACAATGGTGGCACAATAGTTCAGATATTTTTTTCCTGGTCTCTTCATCAAAACAAAAATTTTGTTTCCTTTTCTGTGCTTTCTGCAGGAATTGTTTGACAAAGACAGCTGGCTAGCAAGCCTTTAAATGGTGTGTAGGATCTTAGGGAGCAAAACTGGAGACTATAGCAAATGAACCACAAGCCTTTGTGGTAGAGTTATGGCTTCTGAGAATCCTGGGCACTAAAATAGAGCAAATACTGACTATTTAGCTGTCATTAGCATAATATTGATCCTAAACTATTAAACTCTGCTGAGAGGCAATGTATATTAGCTTAGGCTGGATGCCACAAACATTTGGAACAGGAAAATAGTGAGCAGATGCTGGTCTACAAAACAATCATGCATAGCCATATCATTTGCCTGCATGCATGGATCTACTTCTAAATTTTGCAGATGAGATCAATCTGGGAAGAAATTAGTGAATACACTTGAGTACGGGCCATTCAGAAGGATGTAGACAGGATGGAAGAATGGTCCAGCCTTGTGAAATTCAAGGTCAAATGCAAAGTCTTGCTCCTGGAAAGGAACAGCCTCTAGCACCTGAGCAGGCTGATCCTGCCTGGCTAGTGGCAGCTCTGTGGAGAAGAAAGTGAGCAGCAAAATGAGCAAGAGCCAAAAGTGCCCTGGCACCAAAGAAGGCCAACAGATATTGTGTTGGGCAGAGCCAGAAACCAAAGGATGAAATTATTCCCCTCTACTCTGCACGTATTATATTACTGCTAGGCCCCTGATTTCTCACTTTTACCCTTCAGATCAGATTCTTTCCCCCCATCCCACTGTGGGAGAGTGAGCAAGCAACTGTGTAGTGCTTTATTGCTGGCTGGGGTTAAACCACAACTGGATAGAAGTTTGTCCCTATAAGGACACCCAAGCAGCGGCACATGTTGTCCAGCGAGGTGATGCACTCTCCATCTTTGAGGGTTTTCAAGCCCTGACTGAATGAAGCCCTTATCAGCCTAGTCTGACCTCAGAGCAGACTCTGCTGGGAGAGAAAGCTGGACCAGAGGCTTCCTGTGGTCCCTCCTTCTTATACTGCAGTTCTGTGATCCCATGATCCTTCAAATCCATCCTCTTGAAAATGTGTCACTCCAGTCCATTAAAACTCTGGGCAGACATCACAGGAACAGCTCCACTTCTATCCTGGAAGCACATACAGAGCCAATTCTTGCTGTACCTCACCTTGTACTTCCCTGAGGTCCAATCCCAGCACTGCAGCTGCACTTCAGCAAGTTGGCTGAAACAGATTTCTTTGGACGCTGAAAGGGAGAAGATAATTCATCCCTCCTTAAAGTAGTTCTTGGTTTAAACAAATCTTGAACAAATACACAAAACACTGCACATTTCTCTTACTTTCATATATGCAAACAGGTAAAAAAATGATTGATGAGAGCCTCTTTATCTCTCTATTAAGAAGCTTAAATGGGAATCTGGGCTATCTGCTTGCAAACACACATGTAGGTACATTTCCATTAGATCCTCCAGAAGGTAATAAAAAACACTTGTGAGCAGTATGTGAGCTTATATTTGTATCTGATTCTGTTCTCAGCTTGTCTCATGCATAGTTCAGGTCATGGCAAAAGAGTTTTATTACCAGACCAAATGTATTGTTCATAATTTTTGTATGGAACTAGGATCTTCAAACTTCTTCAAACTCATAGTTTGAAGAACTCAGGTATTTTTGACTGAAAAAAACCAACCCAGAATGCATGAAAAAAGCAAGAAATATTTAATTATATCAGTGTAGACTGACATTTCTTTAACTCCACAAAACTAATGCTACCGGAATAGCTACAAATTTGCAACATTACTGCTGGAGGAAGGGTGAAAGCACGTCCCTCAAACTGGGATGAAAAAACTCTTGTGTTGGGACTGTCTGTCAATGAAAGGACTGAAAATTGCATCTGCACAATGAATATAGGCACTAATTACTCAGAAAACTGTGCATTTTCATGCTGTATGTTTAAAAAAATACATCCAGGTGCTCATGTTTTCACAAGCACTGGCATTGAGTAATAGTCATAGAATCAAAGACATAGAATCATAGTCTTAGAAAACCAAACATACCCCGGGCTGCATCAGAAGAAGTCTGGCCAGCAGTTCAAGGGAGATGGTTCTGTTCCTCCACTCCTCTCTCCTAAGATCCCACCTTAAGTGCTGCGTCCATGTCTGTGGCTTCCAATGGGAGAAGGATGCGGACCTGCTGGAGCAAGACCAGAGGAGGACCATGAAGATGATTAAAGGGCTGGAGCACCTCTCCTGTGAAGACAGGCTGAGAGAGTTGGGATTGCCCAGTCTAGAGAAGAGAAGCCTCTGAGCAGACCTTAGAGCAGCCTTCAGGTACCCAAAGTGAGCCTACAGGAAAGAGAGGGAGGGACTGTTTATCAGGAACTGTGGTGACTGAGCAAAAGAGAATTGTTTTAAACTGAAGGAATTGATCTAGATTTGAGTTAGGGAGAAATTCTTCCACTGGTGAGGCAGTGGAACAGGTTACACCAATAAGTTGTTGCCCATCCCTGGAAATGTTCAAGGCCAAGTTGGATGAGGCTTTGACCAGGCTGTCTCTTCTCATGACAGAGGATTAGGAATGAGATTAATATTAAGGTACCTTCCAACCCAAACCATTCTATGATAATCATAGAGTAATTAAATTGTTAGATTAGAGAGGATCATTATGTCCAAACTTTAGCCAAGCACTGCCAAGTCCACCAAAAAAGGTGTTCCTAAGTTGCCACATCCACAAAATTTTTGAACACTTCTAGGGAACCTGATTTCACCCATCTCCATCCAGTCTCTTCCAATGCATGACCACTTTCAGTGAAGAAATTTTTTCTCATATCAAAACTAACCCTTCCCTGATGCAACGTCTCATCCTGTCACTTGTTGCTTTGGAGAAGACGTCAACCCCCACCTACAGCCTCCTTTCAGGCAGTTGTACAGAGGGGCAAGGTTCCCCCATGAGCCTCCTTGTCTCCAGGCTAAGGAATCCAGATCCATCAGCTGCTGCTCATGGGAGCTATGCCCCAGACACTGCCCCAGTTTTGCTGCTTTGCTATCGTTTGGACGTGCTCCAGCACCTCAACANCTGTTTGGAATAAGAAGAGGAATAGCAAGATCTAGTAGAGAGCAGAGTCTGCTTGTATCTCATTCACCCAAGTGTGTGATGGTGTTTGCAGTTCTTTGGCCTAAGAAGGTATTTAAAATAATGGTATTTGCAAATTCCTGCCTTATAGACTCATCTTTGCACTTATATGTGCCTGTGTTTGATGGACTGGAGTTACACGTGTTGGTTAATAGTGTGAGTTAGTAAAAAGAACAAAACAAAATAATAAAACTAGAACAAGGAGGGGGAAAAAATATATAGACTAAATATTTGGAATAAATTAAAATAATTTTCTGTCTCTGGTAAGCCCTCAAATAAACCAGATTATTATCTCTTCTCTCCAAAGTTACTTTTGAAGTTATAATGGGTGTGCAAACATTTTGCTGCTGAGCATGGGCTGCTAGGACATGGACATGCATTAAACTTTTTCACACAGCACTTGTCACTGGATCATATTTGGAGATGAGTTTTGGTAGGCACCGAGATGTCTTCAAGCAAGGGTGTGCTCCAGCTGAATTGTGAATATGAATAAAGGTCCGTGGTAGTGAAAGTGACATGTGCTTCTGCAAAATTCATCAACACAAAAGGCAGGTGCAGGCAGCAGCAAATTAGCCATCCTGTTAGGTTTGGTCAATGCTGCATCTCAATGGTTGTCAGTCTTTTTTATTTTTTTAATTAATTAAAAATCATGTGAGACACCAACTTGCTGCAAATTACTTGCTATTGCAAAAGGTAATGGGTGAGGAACAGATTTGCCTTGTTGTACAATTAGAAAAAACAAGGGCTAAATTTAGTGAGATTGTGCCCTAGCCTTAATCCAACAAAGCATGCATTTAATTTTAAGTTTTGAAGCAATTCATTGACATCAGTATGATTATTCTCATGTTTGAAACTATGCACCTGTAAAAATGCCATGCAGGATTGGACCTCTCCCTTCAATACCCTCAGAGTGTTCACACAATAGTGCTCTTTGTAGTGTGTGAAAATCNTGCTGCTTTGCTATCGTTTGGACGTGCTCCAGCACCTCAACATCTTGCGGTCACAGCGTTGTTTAATTTATTCTTGTCAATTTGCGCTCGTATTCCCTTTTTCACTTCCATTCGGCTTCCCAGACGAGCACAATTTTGCTGCGGGTGTGCGGGAGCGGGGGAACCGAGGGCTGCTCCCTCCGCTGCCACCACGAGAGGTCCCCCCAGCCCCGCCAACCGGAGCTGCCGCCTCGGCTGCAAGCATCCGGAGAAAGACGCTTCTTCAAACTTGGGGGCCTAAAATGAAGCACCGTGAAATTTATTTAAGGGTTATTNTATATAGACTAAATATTTGGAATAAATTAAAATAATTTTCTGTCTCTGGTAAGCCCTCAAATAAACCAGATTATTATCTCTTCTCTCCAAAGTTACTTTTGAAGTTATAATGGGTGTGCAAACATTTTGCTGCTGAGCATGGGCTGCTAGGACATGGACATGCATTAAACTTTTTCACACAGCACTTGTCACTGGATCATATTTGGAGATGAGTTTTGGTAGGCACCGAGATGTCTTCAAGCAAGGGTGTGCTCCAGCTGAATTGTGAATATGAATAAAGGTCCGTGGTAGTGAAAGTGACATGTGCTTCTGCAAAATTCATCAACACAAAAGGCAGGTGCAGGCAGCAGCAAATTAGCCATCCTGTTAGGTTTGGTCAATGCTGCATCTCAATGGTTGTCAGTCTTTTTTATTTTTTTAATTAATTAAAAATCATGTGAGACACCAACTTGCTGCAAATTACTTGCTATTGCAAAAGGTAATGGGTGAGGAACAGATTTGCCTTGTTGTACAATTAGAAAAAACAAGGGCTAAATTTAGTGAGATTGTGCCCTAGCCTTAATCCAACAAAGCATGCATTTAATTTTAAGTTTTGAAGCAATTCATTGACATCAGTATGATTATTCTCATGTTTGAAACTATGCACCTGTAAAAATGCCATGCAGGATTGGACCTCTCCCTTCAATACCCTCAGAGTGTTCACACAATAGTGCTCTTTGTAGTGTGTGAAAATCTGGTTTCTCAGGTTCCTTTGCCTGCAGTGACACTGCCTCATATGAGAAACAGGTCATTTTGGGTCCAATCCTGCCATGAGCTCCCCTTAGGCAGATGTCAAAGCCATGAAGGGTTTTTAGAGCCCAAACCTCTTAAAGCCTGTTCACACTAACTGCAATGACGAATCCAGGTGCATGATGCACTCTTTCCCCATCAAACTGAGTTTGGAAATATGGCAAAATGACTTCAGGTAATTCAAGATCATTGCTACATCATGGGAACAGCTGTAGCTTGCGTAAAAATTAGGCAGTGCCTTGTCTTGACAAAATGCCCTGTTCACTTACAGCCTCAAAATTCTGTGACTTATGATTAGGACACTGTAAGAATACAGTCCAGTAGACTTAAATGTTTGTTTGCCTAAGCTCCCTCAAACTCTTGCTTAATTCCCAGATAAAAAAATGTTCAGTAAGCATACAGAACTGTTACCAAGCGAAACTGGAGAATGAGGCTGTGCTGGAATGTGCGGTGCCTCAGAGGTAGCAAACCTCTGAGACGTACTGCAACACACAAAGCACAGTGCATGTGTTTGCATGCGCCAGACATAAACACTTCAGCTTTAGCGCTGGATGACCCAGGGGAAAATGAAGAAACTTTTAAGTGGCTGATTAGAAGGGGAAAATATTATCCTGTCATTAAAGAGTGACTGAAAAGAGGAATAAATTTCCAATCCAAAGCCACGAGTTGAAAGAATTTGAATTCCTTTCTGATGCTAAGTATATCAGGCATTTGGACAGTGGCCATCACTGCAAAGCTTCTGTGTAGTGAGGCGGGAGTCAAGTTCACCCTGGAACTGTCACCACAGAGGAGTGGGTGAGGAGTGCCCTTCCCAAAAGGCAGTGGCACACTGTTGGCATGGACTTGTGCTGGAACTCAGTCATGCATTGAGTTAGAAGCCTTACAGAGTGCCAGGTTTATGCCTTACAGTGGCACCTTCAGCCACAGCACCAGCTTTTTGTTTGGATATCAAAGAGACAGGAAAAATATTTGTGTGCATGTCTATTCCTACAGGCATTATATTCTGCTCAGAGAAAATAGAATCTGACCCTTAAAAGGGGCTGCTGGCTGCTGCAGAGATTAGAGTACAAATTTCAGGAGCAGTTGCCTTGATTCTGCCAGCTTTGTACTTAAACTAATGAAAGTTCTGAAATTTGTGTTTAGTGGATATTTCTAATGTGAATGCAAAGTGCAAGAGAGGGCTTGTATACAAACACAGATTGGGGTTTTTAAGCCAAGTGTCTTTTAAAAATCTTAGCAATTGTGTAGAAAGAACTTGAACAAACCAAATATGTTTGCATCAGCTTTGAAAAAAGAAAACATAGGAAAGACTTCTTCTTAGAGCACACATTTCTACATGTTACTAAACTATTTATGATAACACATATTTGTATACAGGGGCTTTTTCTTTTTTTTTTTTTTTGTCATATTTTAGTGTCTTACTAACAATGATTGGTATCAGAATTACTATAGAAATGGGGAAAATGTATCATATAAAGTGTATCTATCAGCAAAAATTCATGCATGGAAGCACATTAAATATGTAAATAGATGTAGAGGGTGTGAGTAAAGACTCAGTAGAAGAGTGTGTGCTGCACAATTACCACCACTGCAGTTGCTCTTGTGTGTCATGTTTTTCCCCCATCACTTCATTTCCTCTGTTTTTTTTCTTCTCTTACATAACATGGAAACAGTGGTTCCAAGATGTGGTTGCTGCCATGAGGTGCAGAAGGTGCCTTCTGTCCTTTCTCTTCACCTTCTGCTCAACTTTGACTACATTATGGAGTGAGTCTCCAGCTGCTTTATGAGCTGAAGTGTAGGACTGACTCCTTCAAAACAGATATTTCTATAAATACCCCATTATCTGCAAAAAACCCCAAGTCCCTGAATATGTTTTTTCATGTCATTGGTATTAATTCAAATCTCATCACTGCAGTACAAATTGCAGCTAAATTTGGCCTTTGCTGGCTTTGAAGCAATAAGGGAAAACATGTGTGTAATCATTAACATCTGTGAATTTGCACATTTTAAGCACATTTTTAAATTAAACAAAAGTGCTCTCTGAAGATCTTATTAGTTGAGCAGGAATAGATCCTACAGCTATATTAAATTCTGAGGTGCAAATAGCAGTAAAGTTTTGTCCTCAAATGCTCACAAGACTTTTCAGAAAATACTCCACCTTGACCATTATTTTATCATAAAAACTTTCAGAAAACCCTAGAGACCATTATGCTGAGAGTAGGACAGATCAGAAATAAATATATAAAGACAGTGTTTTTAGGAAGAGGTAATAAAGACCATATTTGGATAATATAGACCATATTACCTCTGTCTGTATACTTCATCTTGCTTATGTCCTTAAATGGTCACTGCTACTGGAGCACTAGACACTGGCCCAGAGGCAGGATTCTGAGTTTGAAGTGCCCCTTCATTTTTTTTCTGAAATACATTCAAAAAGTTTTAACGCATCTAGGAGTTTACCAGTAACTCACCTGTGATGTAGCAGACTTTTTATTTTGTAAATAATCATCACACATTTGAAAATGCCTACTCAGTCTGCTCTTTGCATATTGTTCATTGAAAAGTGGGGCTGCACAGAAGTGTTGTTCTCAGAATCCAGAAAATGGCTCCAGACAATAGTGAAGATATTCCAGCCATTTCCCCATCACCCTGTTAAAAATTGTACCCACACACTGAAACATTTTAACATTTTAATCCTGTTAAATGTTTGGACCCATAGAGGACAAATCTGTGTCTAAGCACTGAGAGTTATGTTTGTAAAGTTTAGGGTTTTTTTTTTGTTTTTTTTTTTTTTTTTTTGTGGCTCTGCCTGAAGCACAATGAGTTGCCAAGGTGCTTCATCATTTGCATCCAGCTCCCTGACTGGCCAGGCCAGCGTCTCTTGGAGTTCACTACAGCTTTAGCCTGGCTCACATCCCCAGATGTCCTTCCTATGAGATCCAGTTATCTGAGGTGAGATGGCTGCCATGCACATGGATTGACCCCAAAATGTGGTCCAGACATGGCTTTTGTGCACATTCTGAGTCAGAAACTCAGACATTTCCTGGGTTATAGTGTCTAGACATAGGCTTAATGCTTCTGGGACAATAATTTATGTTTTCCTGCACATAGTTTTCTCATCTGCATAGTAGATGTAGAATGGTGCTGTCCGTGTTGCTTGCTGTCAGGGGTAATAATGGTCTCCTGAGCTCCTTGTTGAGAGTTAAGACATGTACACTCTAATTTCTATTTAGATCTCTAGCCAGTATGATAATTAACACATGCACAACAATTAGTTGCAAAGTTTAGGACATCTATGTATAGAGCATATAATACTTTATACTATGAGAAATCAAAAGGGCAGATTAAATTGATGTTTGATCTCTCAAGGATATGTAATTGTGTGCTTCTCTGCTACAATCTGACTGTGGTGATGACTGTGGTGATGCCACATACCACATAAATGCAGAATGCTTATAAAGAAAAGTATGTCACACCACCTGTTCTCATCCAGCTTTTCTTTTTTTAACTAAAGCAACTGCAAGTGAAACGTAGATCTTCAAGCCAAAGAAATACTTCAGCCAGCATCCAGTTTCAAAGGGTTCATATTAAAATTGGATGAAGAGAAATCTAACAGGAATAACTCTGGGAATTCAAAAGCACAAAAACTGGCAGTTTCAAATTCCATTCTGGCAGATGACCTATTTTTAGAGACATATGAAAAATTCTGCTTCACTTTAAAACTGTTCTATTTCTGGAGCTCCAGCCAGCTGCCCTCTCAATAAAAATGAGTAATAATAATAATAAATACGTGAACACTGGCCTTCTCACAAGGGCTTGCAACTTTAAAAAAACATTGCTGACAGTCACTGCAGCAATTGCATCCATGGCCACACTCACCATAAGTGAAGGTAACTCGAACTTTTGGCAGCAAATGTTTTCAAGAATTATTATAGGTAAATAAATGCAATGCAATCTGTCAGGAAAAGTGTGCATCTAGACACCTGCTTTTCATTTGTAACATTGGATTTAGTTCATTTCATCCTGAAGGCAGGAAAAGCTTTATCTGAATCCATCTGTGGAAAACTGAATAAATGATAACTTATGCAAGAATGCAGAAATTCCCTTTCAAATAGAAGTAAACAAAATGTGTCACTGGTAATTAAATTATTGATGAAATTGGCCTGCTACCCATTCCACAATTCTAACTGATGTTTATGCATTTAGACAGCACATCTCAGCACACTTTTGAATACAGGAGCCCTGACCATTTGAATGTGTGGTTACCTCTCAGTTAATATATGAATATTGTTTTTAAAGCTCAGCATTTTCAGGGCCAGAAGGAAAAAGAACAAAAAATGGTGAGTTTTATTTCTGTAAACAGGAGGACTCTGTGACTATCTGAAGCTTTTTCTAATTTTCTAACCAAACTCCTTAGGCTCCACGTTCAGAAAGGCTTTACTACAGCTGAAGCAATGATACACAACTAAAACGAGATGCAAGTGCAGGGGCAAGGCTGCCATGCATATGTGCATCACACACTCATACACACACACAAAGCTGTGTGACAATTTCTTGTCCTTCTCTGTATGAATATGCCATAACTACTGCCTTCAGCTAACATGCAGCATCCATATTATCCTGATGTCCCTAATTCATGGCTGATGAATGTGCCTTCAACCAGAAAGTTTGGCAAAATAAGTAAATACACGTATAAAAGCTTCCAAATTAGTATCTGTTTTGCCCAGAAGTTAATAAATTACATTATTACAGAAGTGAAGAAATAGAATATCACAATTGCTACATCACTCAAATGAGTTTTTAAAAGAGTTGCTTCTCACAAGTAAAAAGTCGTTGTGAAAGATGACACAATCATCTCAAAAAAAAAAAAAGGCAAATCCATCTTTATGCAATTGCATATGTATTTCCTTTAACAGTTGCACTTGTGAAGAAGACATTAATTCTGTTTGTGGACAGAAATAGCTTCAAATTAAAAATAAAAAAAAAAAAAAAAAAAAAAAAAAAAAAAGGGGGGATTGAATCGGAAATTAACTCTATCTTAGCCAAAGTCAACACAGCCCTTGTTTTGGTGTGTTTGCACCTAAACTAGTCCTTTTTATTTTCTCACTAGTTCCTGTGCTGCTAGTTGGCCAGTACTGCAATTAATTTTCATTACAGAAATCTAAACTGTGAAACAAGAGCAATATAATAGTTAATCAAATACTATACAAATAGAAGCATTTGTATTGTGGCCTTAAGGGCATTGTCTGATTTTAGATTGGAGTTTTATCTTGCACATCGTATCATCTAGTATAAAATTTGAATATAAATATGAGTGAAGACATTTAGGCAAGCAATACCAAAGCAACTTCAGCAGCATCTCAGTGTCTTGGTTTTTCAAAACAGCTGCATACAAGACCACTTTTTTTTTCTTTCTTTATTCATTATACTCTAATGTTACCAAGGCTTACCCATTTTGAAGTGCTTGTTCCAATTCCTTCCTTGGGAACATATCAAGGTGAGAAGCCACATACAGCTTCTGACAAGAATAATTCGGCAAGACTGTTTTCAGAGATCCTTAGAGGGTTCATTATTTCATCCTAAGCAAAATTTGCAGCTGTTAGGTGCTGACTGAAGGCCTTCCAAATTTTTCCTTTTTGTTGTGGATCTTTAGATATCATTTGTTTTGTATATGTCTGCCCAACATGTCTTGACAGCGACTTGATCTCATATTATCTGATAGGAAAATGTAGAATAATTTACTGTTATTAATTATAAACTCTCTTAAGTGCTACTTTGAAAATGCAGAAGAAGCAAAGTTTATTCATATAAAATGAGCAACATATGAGTATGCCCTGACAAGTTTTGCCTTTATTCCCAGACAAAACCTCTTTTTCTTGTGACTTCACTCCAGCTGGTTCTGGGGAAGGAAAGGAAAAAGGGTGCTGGGATGTGCTGCATATGCTCTGCTCTGCCATATGCACCTCTCTGAGCTCCCCCAAACCATGCAGGCAACCCAGCTGTTGAGATGCTGAAGGCACTTGCTGCCTCTTGGTGTCACGCTTCCCAGTGCCCACAGGACTGGGAGCATCCTGGTCTAGGAATACAGCTGTAATAATAGAAGGGGTGGAATAAAATTTAAAATAAAAGTATCCATGTAAAAAAAAAAAATCAAAAGAAAGCCAAGTTTTCCACTCTTTCTGCAGCTGCACAGAGGCTTGTGGGCATGCCTCTGTACCTTGCTACCAATGGTTGCAAATCTGCCAAACCTGTCTCCCAAGCCTGGGAGACCTTCAAGGCATCTGTATTAACAGAGTCCTGAGTTTAAGGGAACTAATTTTTCTGAGAAGTGTCAAGTATCTCCTACTACACTAGCATGTTTGCATGGATGTCAGTCCTGAGCTGGCCCTTGTCTTGCAGGTTCAAAATGCAAGTGCCCACGCCTGCCCGTACAGACACAGCACAGACACAGCCTGTATTTTTCTGCTCTCCATATATATATCTATTTCTGCTCTACATATGTATATATATATATATGAAGATACATTCCTTCCCAGTCCCTCAGAACTATTTTTCCAATTAATTTAACATCACTAGCTCTAAGTTAAAGCCTTCACTTTTTTCTTTTTCATTAAACCAAATTCTCTCATGATGAATATGGATATAAACCTGCAAACCATTATTTTTTTCTCTAGTCTTTATGGATGAAATTCAGCTCTGACACAGACAGCTGTATATATCATCTTGTCCTAGATGAAAAGATTGTAGAAAAAGGGAATGCAGGATTTTCTATCCAAAGTAGCTCAAAGTCTTAAGAGAAAGGTCTCAGCTCCACTGCCTAGGTTGCTACATAGTGTTACAGCCTCCAGCAGTGACTTTGGGGATGTGCTGCTGTGATGTCAGGGATCCCCACAGCTAAGAAGTTTGCCTGGCAGCAAGACATGAAAGTCTAAGTCTGAAAATGCTAAACCACAGGCTGCCCTCTCCTAAACTCTCTGTGTTGTACCTCTAATACTGCTGCAGGAATACTTGTGATCTGTCTGTCTGCTCCTGGCATATTGTTCCTTAGACTTCAGTAACAGTGTTCACAGGAGCCTATGAGCCTACAAAACAACCAAAAAAAACCCCAGTTATCGGGAGCTTTTATGATCTAATATTTCAACATCTTAATGGATTAAGCTAACTAAATGGAAGTAAAAAGTGCTTTTGCTGCAATTCCAGTTCAGCTATAAGGTTCCTGCAATTCAGCATGAGGGAGGTTTATCAAATCCCCTGTTAACACACTGCAGTAGTGAGTCCCAAGCTAAGACTGATGAAATGAAATAGCTTTTGATTATGGAGCAGATTTTCAAATGAAGCCATACGTGACTAATTCTTTGTCTTGAGATTATATCTGAACATTTTAAAACAGATCTCAATCCCTCTGAACTTTAAAACTTTACAATAGCATCATTGATTTTAATCTTCCCTAAGCATTTATCTGATATATGAAACTAGATACTTTATATTGTCATTCAGCCCTCAGGCTTTAAAATTTGTAGATAGAGTTACTGTGGAAAAAAAAAAAGTAAAATCAAAAATTACATCTCTAATGACAGTGTTAGATTTCTCACTTTATGGTTTTAGTACTGGGATTAATATACAGCCACTGTGCATGATGTAAAAGGAGCCGACATTTATGAGATCTTTTGTCCAGTGTAGCACAAATATTAATAACTCACTTCACTGAAACATATTGTCAAGGACACTAACTCAGCTATGCAAGAGTGTTTATAATACAGAATTTACAAGGTAATATTTAGGATCTTCAGCTCTTCTGCCATGACTACATCATTTTAATGCCCAGCAATGTCAAACTCTACAGACGAGTTAAATGCTTGGAGCACTGCTGTGGAGTTAGGCCACATGAGCAGCTAGATGATGGGGCAAAAATCAACTTCACAATCAAAATTAAATATTGAAGTGTCCACACTACCTGGTGGAGTCTGAAGCATCTATAAATGGGATATTTACAGGAGAGCACACTGACTGGGTAGCCAAATACTTGAACCAATAGAAAGTGGAGAGAGAAGGGTAGGTCCCAGTGTCTTCTTGTGGGCCTGAGGGTGCAGCACCCTGCTGCCAAATCTGCTTGCAGTCAGCTCCAAAAAAAAAAAAAAAAAAAAAAAAAAAAAAAAAAATTAAAAAAAAAACCCTTTTTATTNAAATGCCTTTTGATTAAAAAACAGTTGCTCAAATTGCACAAGAATTTTGGATTAGATTATCCCATCTTTCGAGCAAAAGGAATAAAAGATGGATTGGCTGTCTTCAGCCAGACTCACTATTTCACCTACAATCAGTGAAGCAGAGCAGGACAATTTGGGACACTACTTGCAGCTTTTGGATTGTCTACCTAAATTTAGCCTGCTTAGACTTGCCCTCACCAGAGAACAACCATCACTCATGAGATCGATCCTCTGCAATGTCAGGGCTGGCTATGATGAGGACTGAAGTGGGGTGGCTGGAAAGCAAGAAGCTTAGCCCTTCCACCAGTCTTTATACAGTGGAAGAATATTAAGGAGCTTGTACCAAATACAGGTGTCCCACTCATCCAGAAATTGTGAAGGCAGTTGGGGCAGTCAGGTGAATCCCTCCGGGGCTCACTTGGCCAATGCTGACACAAGCAGATGTAATTTCAATCTCACAGGTCAGCAGAGATGAAGTGGTGAATAGATGTCTCTCCTGCTTTTAGGGCAGGAAAATCATAAATGATAAACTGAATGTAATGTCTACAAAAAGCTAGCTCAGGTATCTTCACCTGATTTATGTGGGACAGAACTTAAAATTGTGTCTTACTACTGCTTGAAAATGGGGGTGACGCATGCTTCATAAGAAAGTAATGGGAGCCAAACCTAGAAAATACAACAAAATATTTATTTGTTTGTTTTAGCTGTGTTTTTCTTTTTTCTGTAAATTACTCACTTTATGGCTGCAACATAACCATAGAGTCAGTCAAGAGTGGGATGAAAGGATACAAAAATAAAGCTGCACTTTGTGCATTTGAGGACCCAGCTGCCTCTCTAACGTGAGTTGTATTTTGGCTACAAGGCATCTCACTGGGTTTAGGACACAGAAAATAAACAGGACCAAGTGTAATCACCACAAAGACTAATTTTAGTCCTTAATCTCTTATTTCAGCATCTTAAACTGGAACAGAAACTGAAGAAAAAAAAAATCCTGAGAGCTAGATCTCCATCTTGAATGCATGGATATTTTTCTGTGCTATATGACACTCTCCAAACTGTCATGTTCTGCTATCAGTCAAAACCATTTATAACTTGTTAACAAGGTGATGAAAGGGAGCTGAATATTTTCCCAGAATGGTATTTACACGTTTTAATAAAGATAAATATCATTATCATTTTAAGGCCACATAAAATAGTGCAGAAAAATAGCATTCTTTGACAACTGGAAACAAGTTAATTTGATAGAAGATGCTTAAATTACTTCAACCAAACTTAGGCTGACCATTGACAGGAACAAAACACATGCCACAGATTTCTTGATAATTTCATAGATATCATTAATATATTAGAAGTAATATTGTAGGACAAAGCTGTGAAAGCTCAAGAAAACTCTGTGGCCTGGATGCAGACTTCTCTAAGAAATGTTCATTGCTTAAATTCTGAAGGGAAATCAATTTATGATTTTTACAATACTCATATTTTCATTGTGGTTTTGGGAAACTGCCCCAAATTATGCATTCAATTACAATATATATATATATATAACATGAGTGACTGAAGGAGTAAATTTGGTATGTCTTGGTGAATTCATGCAGATCTAAGTCCTGTCGCCATGTATAAAAACTTAAGCAAGATGTAATTAATATAAAATCTGTGAAATAGAGTGAGAAAAATACAAGGTTTAATGAAAAATATAATGAATGTTAACTTCATGTCTGCAGTCCAGGTAAGAAAATATAAACCTCCTAAAGAGCTTACAGTGCATCCATAACAGATTCAGTTCTGAAGCCTTGAATTATAAGAAACTTTGCATGAGTGCCAGCATCTGCTGAATCAAAGTTTCCATTGAAATGAGGTTTCCCTCTTTCAAATTTTCAGTTTCCTTTGTTCCTTTCAGCCCTCCTTTCCCCTGAACCCACCACCACACAGCCTCTTTTTTCCTTGTCTGTTACCAGAACACAGAAAAGTCCTTTAAGCTTTTTTTTCCCAGCCCATCTGAGGAAAAGCATCAAACTAAATGAGATGCAAATTAAAATGCCATCTGTTTTCACATCTTTTAAAGTGCCTGACTTTTAAAAATAATTTTAAAAATTATTTAATTTTAAAACCTCAGACTTCAAATGATACCTTCATTATGCCATGAAAACTTGCAAAAGAGCAAAGAATGAAGAAAACAGGTTTTAAATGAACATTTTCTTTTTCCCTGACAACCTCACAGAAAGAGCAGCAAGGGGGAAACAATTATTTAGCTGTATGATATTTAACTCTTTGGATACCAATTTTTTTTGTGCCCTTTCCCTACTTGCCTCTCAAGTTAAGGTTTTGGGATAAGCTGACCACTAAAATGAAAGTTCTGTGCTCTGCTTTTGCATGTGTTTTTTTACCAGTTACTGCTGTCCCAGAAGAGTAACTGAGAGAAGTTATGACCACTGAGTCACTGGCACTCCTGTGCCCAAAAATGCAATCTTTGTGGAAAATAAATTGCTGAGATACTATCTGAAGGCACAACTGGGCACTATAATAAATAAATAAAGAATAAACAACAAACAAATGAACAAAACCCCCCAAAGCTATGTGGGTTGTGTCTGTAACATTCCCTAAGTCAAATCCTGAGATGATGTGTATCAGTGCATTAAATGAGAATAAGTTCATAAAAGTAGGCTGTACAATAATCACATATGGTGGAGAGGAGATATGGGTGTAAAAAACGAGTATCGGCCACTTTTCCTGTCCCTTTGTCCCAGGCTTCTTGATAGCCAAATTAACCCCCAGTATCACACTTGAGTAAGTCTAATTCTATTCTACAGAGTTAGAGCAAAACCACAATGGGAGGTGCTACCCAGGCTATGCCATGCCCTTGGGATCCCTGTCCCAATGGGTGCACCTTTTCTCATGCTACAGAGGTCCCCAGAGAGTTTTATTTTGAGCACCATATGCAGCCTGCTAACACACAAAGGCTGAAGTAAAGGCCAAAGGAATTGACCTGATTTTGGTGTACATCGCTCAGGGTCCCATCTGATTTCCTTAGGAGAAGGAAGCTGCAGGTGCCTCGAGGCAGAGCAGGACTGGAGCACAAAGAAAATGGCAGTGACAAACAGCCACAAACCTCCCCAGGTGCCACCTCCTTTGCAGAAATGCTGCAACTGCAGAAGCCACAGGCTGCTTTTAGAGCTCCAGCCACTGCTGCTGCATGGGGCTGTCTTGGCAAAACAAAAACAAAAACAAAAACAAAAACAAAAACAAAAACGAAAATGAAAACAAAAACAAAACAAAAAACAACAAAAAACCCCACCCACCCTTAGTTAAGAAGCATCCTGGTCATCTGCTGGGGCTATGCTTCCTGCTGTAGTGCAGCGCAACCTGAAGGGCTGCCTGTCATGCAGAGACAGAATTTGCTCTTCTTTGCAAAGCAGAAGAGCCTTTGATCCACAGCCTGGATTAAAATTCAACTTTGAAACTTTTCTAAGTGGTGCTACATTTAAAACTTTCCTATAAATTAATTTCAAGACCCAACAATTATCTTAGAAAAAGGATTGCCAAGCTCCGCAGCTGCATTGCTGTGATTTTCTTTCACAGAAGCTTGGGTTGGAGCAGAATATCCTTTCTAAAGTCCAAATATAACATCCCCCAATCCACATTTTACCTTGGAACACCTCAGGTAGGTCCCAAGATACAAGCTGAAAGATATTTCCCCAAATGAATCCAGCCACCTCAGAAGAAGAGGGGTTAGATGGAAACACGGGTGTTAGTTCAAGCACACAAGCCTGGTACCACGGAGATGGGCTAATCCCCCTTCTATGTGAACATCAAATATAGCTCAGGGTCCTACACAGATATTCCACAGAACAATTATTTTTAGACAGTTGTATCAGAAATTTGATTCTTTGCACTACTTTGGAGTACTGTTTTTTGGAGTGGTTTTGGCAGTCTGCTTGGTTAAAGACACTAAAAGAGATTAGTGCCTGATTTCATTACTGTGCACTGTTTATTTAGCACTGTTTATTCTTGTTGGCTGACAACTGTTGCATTAATGGCAGTCACCGGGAAACAACCTGCCAAATTAGAATAAGGTCATTGTAATTTACACCCAATAAAGAAGAAAATGTATTAAAATACACTCCCAGGAAAACACATCATCAAATGGATGGCACACAAGATAATTCAAGGGTTGCATAACCTTACAATCTAGCCAAGTATATATGCACTAGAAAAATATTTGCTGATCATGTAAGGAACTGTTTGGAAATTTTAGCAGTTTTTCAAGGCATGTTACTGTTATTTGTTAGTCCTCAGTGAGCACCATTTGCAGCACTTAATACCCATCAGTGACTTGTGCCAAGCAAAAGATCATTGCTGCTCCAATATGTATCATTTAGTATTTCATGTGTTTCAGCACTAGAACAACTAATTTTCAGTTCATTCAGACAGGAACTGTTACTCAGATTAATATACTGATTTCTTCCCCATTTCCACTTTTAATAAATAATATCTGACTATGCTATCTTTCTATGTCTTCTATGTCCATTTGACTTCTTCCTTCCACTCATTTCATGTAAGCATGTAGGAAAACATGCTGGGTGGTTTGGGGTTTTTTGGTTTGATTGTTTTTGTTTGTTTGGGTTATTTGCTCATTTTTGTTTTGTTGGTAAGATTTTTTTAAAATTTTTTTTTCTTTTTTTTTCCAGAACATAAACTTTTTATTGTTTTCAATTTTCATTATTTTTGTTTGGCTTTTTTAACTACCCTGGCTCTTTTTACATTTTTAAGTGCTTGTCTTCCAAGATCCCTATCCACCTTGTGGATCCAGCTTGTGTTCCATTTCTGAGGCTACCTTTTTTCTGAAATAGCTTGTGATGCTCTATTTGTTTCAGATTATAGCTCATTCTCCTCATTCTACATTGACAAAGGGGGGTTTGTTAGATTAATATTTAACCAGGCCAGTAATGACTGAGATCATCTAATCTTACTCTCTGAATAATACTGGCAACAGGACTGCCTTGAATTAACTTCCCTCTCAACTGGAAGAGACCTCTAGAAACACATATGAACTTGATTTAAATGATTTCAGTGATCCACCACAACCCTTGATAAACTGTTCCAGAGTTTAATTAACATCTCTATTAAAAATGTGTTCTTTATTTGTAGTTTACATTTATCTGCTTCATCCTGCACCAACTGGAGGCTATTAAAGCCTAGTTTCTTTTAGAGTTCAAAAAACCTGTTCATAGTGAGCTTCTGTTTTCGATATAGGTACTTAAGCATTCATTGAGTCTCACCCCAAGGCAAGTTTTTGAGGTCTCTGCTCATTAGTATAGCTCTTCACCTTCTTGACATGCAGACATGAGACCCTGGGACTATATTTTTTTCTCTAAGTTCTGTGACCATCTAAAGCCACAAGCAATATTTCAGGTTGAATTTTCACTCTATATTCCACAGTTTGCACCTCCAAAGAAGGAAAGCTTATTTTTCAACAAGGCATCATGTTCTGATGGCAATCATCTTGAAAATTTCCTGCATGGGAGACTGAGACAGGGAGACAAACATCACAGCCAACATCTATCAGGACAGTTTATGAATTGAAGTGTTACTACTAACATCATCAAGCTGTTCTTACCAACGGCAGGTAATGGTACACTCAAGTACTGAGACACAGACGACCCGCATTTACAATTTGTGTTTTTCATAATTTACTTCTTCCCCAAGCATCTCAATATCAGAGCAAAGTTTCATATAAGAGCACTGAGAATCATTTAACATTACCTTTCACACAGATCATCTTGAGACAGGCATATGTACTCATGTTTCAGTATTTAAAGAGAATTTTTTTTTATTTTAAATGTTCTTCCTTCTCCCCCAAAAGAACTTGAAGTGAGCTTTACACATTCTGAGTCCATTACAGATATTTAATCACCATATATCTTCATGTACCAAGATAATAATCAGTGGAAAATAAATCACATTTTTCTACAGCTCCTTGGAACTTCTAGAAACTTTGATATTTGAAATATATCAAAACTGTTCTTAAACAGTATATCATGGGTTTCTGAACTGAAAAATATCCCTCATAATGTGCTCTGTAAGATATTTTAGATTTTATTATTTTATAGCTGTACAGCAAAGCAATATTAAATTTAGAAACAAGAACATAAATATTCCTAGACAAAACCTTCTGCTGCTTCAATAAATTGTAAACATTTTAGACAGGAACAAATTAAGATAAACTAATCACAGATTCTCAAAGTCTGCTGAAATAAGTAATAGAACTACCCCTGACTTCTACGTCTATGGGCCAGTCCCGTAACAGTAGGACTGGAATCCTTCATACACAGGTTTTGTCTTTTTTAAATAAAATGATTGACAAAAATTTCACTGTCTTACAAAATAGCTAGTTTTCCTGATGATCAAAAGTCATTAGTTTAAAAAAAATAAAAATTAGAAAACATATTTTTAAAGAAGAGAACAGCTGAGCTTGGGAAATAGAGAATATGGATACTCTTCTTAGAGACTGCAGACTCCTCAATCCACCAATGAGAATTGACTCTACTAGTAAATCTCCACTGCTCACCTTAATACATTAAACATTTTTATATAAATTCTCCCATATGTGCACATGTTTAAAATAAAACTATTTCCTTAGCTGAGGTGAAAGAGAATTTATTAATATTTCTGGAGCTATGTGATGTCAATATAATATAAATTCTACATTCTCAGGCACTCTGTTGAATTGAGCAATGCTTCTTCTGATTGACCCTGTAGGACTGAGCCGCCTTTACCAAGAGATGTCCTCATGTGAGTGTTTGTAGGACATAACATTCTTATACAGAGCTGTAGCAGTTTGGGTTTCAAAGTGTGTGTAGTTTTACCCAGTAAGACAATCTTCCTAGCAAGGACCAAAGCATGATGTGCAGCTTCTTTTGGAGTCCTAGTGTGCACTGCAGAAAGCTGGGTTTTTGGGTTTTTTTTCCAGGAAAGATCCCAAATTTTGCAGTACATGAAGGAAAATTGACAGACGTCTGTGACCTCAAGGCAACTTCAAATTTTTTGAATTTTCAAGCATTTTCAAGTTTTAGTCTGATGATGAAGCATCCATTCTATAATCCTGCTTCTGTGTTATCTGATAGTGAGTTGTTTTTATTTCATCTTTCAGTCTACATTTCATTTTTACTACACTGTGGACTTGCCTTTTTGAGATTAAACAAGCCTGGTACGGGGCAGATCCCATCTCTCAACTCTATTATTCTGGCTTTCACTATGACCTCAGGAAGGCAATTCTATTTCCATACAAATAAACTCACATACTTTCTCAAACTTCAGGGCCAGAAACATTTTAAAAGTAGGGCTAGTCGTTTCTCTGGAAATTTACCAACTTATTCTGGAATAATTACTTTAATAAATTCCATTAGCTTCACAAGTGTGGGCACACCCTCGAAATGGAGGCAACAATTCAAGGGGTAAATTCCACAACAAATCCTCTCCACAAATTACTGCTTCAGCAAGGATACAACAATTCCTCTATATCTATACATCTGGTATTGTTTTTAATATCTGCCAAAAGATTTTGAATGGATACTTTTGATATGAGGTGATTTTGTCCTTCTTTGTTGTTGTTGTTATGGTAATAATTCTGACCCGTTCCTTTTTAAAACTCTGTGAGAATCTTCACCTGGAAGGGTTCACCAATTCAAGACATTATTGTCATAATTACTTTTGTATTAGTTGGAAATTTTATTTGCTGTTTTCATGATAGTAAGATCAAACTGACTCTCTCTGCTATTTTTACATCAATAGTGTGCCCTTGTTCTACAGCGCTTATTTTACTGTTCAACACTTCTATTACTTTGGAAATGGTTCAGCTGTCTTTTTTGTGACTGGCTACATTCCACACCCAGTATGTTCACCTATCATAGCATTAATTTCTGGATTCCTTCTTGATATTTTTTCTTAGCCTTTTCAGCAGATAAATAATATTTTAAAATACACAGCTTTTTTTTCTTTTCCTGAAATTACATAAATATATTTAAACATAACATGTGAAAAGTATGCAGTGAAATAAATGATAGCAAAATTTTGCCACATGGTATCTATCTGCAAGCATGCACATACCTGTATGTGCATGTGTATTTGCCTGTGTAAACTCTGGCAATTATGACATTCTATCATACCAAAGTCACAAATGTTAGTGTTAAGGAAATTGTGCACAGAACGTCTCAGGAGTATTTTCCTTGGATCAAAGTCAATATTTCAGTCAACCACTGAACCAAATTAGAATCATTTGCACAGGGGATGACTTAGAGCAGTGAAAAAAAGTGAAAGGTGTAGTTATTAAAATATAATCAAAAGGAAGAAGGGTTGGTAGTGCATTTAAAGAAAACACAGTTACATTGCTTTTAATTTCTTTACCTAAAAGTATTTTAGAGACTTGCTATGAGGGTGCCCATTCTTCTCCTGTACACGTTGAAAGTCTTCGCAGGAGCAAAGCCAAATGTCACATACTATATACTTTGAGATCTGAAGGACACAGGAAACTCCAGGCATATTTCAGAGGATGAAGGTGACAGTAGAGCAGTTAATTCAATTCAGGAATTCATTTATCCTGCCAGTATTTGGGGAAGCACAGAGCACGGAGGTTGGTGTTACATTTCCTGCTGATGCTGGATTCCCCCATCTTCTCCTGCCTGTTCACCTCTCCCTGCAGCCAGAAGCTACAGCACTGCTGGCAGCCTTGAGCTAAGGTCTTATCACGAGAATTGCATCTGAACCACTTGCAAGTCACAGCTGAAAGGCTACAAGCTTCCTCACCTCAGGCTATGAGCTATATGGAAGTGTTTAAACAAAGCTGATTTCAAAGGCCAGAGTAGTAATTTTTGGTCTTGATCCTTTTGGCCTCAGTGCAACTCCAGAGAGCTGAGTAGTCATAAAGCACAAGCGGTATAATGCATTTTGTATATCTTATCCAGTTTTACCACTTAAAGCAGCAGAATTAAAAAGCAATCAACCAAAATGTAGTTCTTAATCACTACTCCTTGGTAGGGTGGGAAAGGGCAAGAGGAACGAAACCACTGTGAATATCAAACTAGAAGAGATCTCATTAAATGAGTATGATCTTATACAATGCTTAAACTACTGGCCCACCTCAGTGACTTTAGGGAGCTCCTCACATGTGGCCCTCGTCAGTCCACCCCCAAATCACACACTGCCTCCTCTGGAAAAGTAAATATTTGAGGGTGTGTCTGCCACTAACCCCTCTCCCAGGCGCCCTCAGGAGAGCCTGTCACAGGAAGCAGAAGGCAGGGCTTGCACAGCAAAAATCAGGACTAAGAATTACGCAGGTTTCCTCCACAGGCCAAGAAGTATCCCCCCAAAAAGACGCAGTAGAGCTGCAGGTCTTTCTCCTTTGCACAGGTTTGGGATGTCCTCAGAGGACAGTGCACCACCAGACCGCAGGCTGACATGTGAAATGGACATAACCTGTCTTGCTTGCAGATAACTTCTTTGGACCCTGATAGCAACACAGAATGACAGCACAGTGTTAAGTCCTGGATAATTTGTTCTTCACCATGCTGTTCATTCAAACTGCTTCTCACCCTTGAGTAAGCCATACATTTCTGCAGTTACCTTAGGATGAGCACTCGGCTGGACCCTGGAATAAACACAAGTGGTAGGGACTGACATGATTCCAAATGAACCAAGGAAGATATGGGATATCTGCCCAGATTGAGGGATTCTCTGGGCTTACAGAATGACAAACAAAGTATTATTTCCCTTAAAAGACCTTGACAGGCGATTTTCACACACATTTCCTAACCAAGAATATATCATGTAAGTTTTACCATGGGGCATTCTGATAACCCAGAAAAACCTGTTTAAAACTTCTGAGCTTAGGGCATCTGCATATACAATATTCTTAAAAGGTGGGTGTATGCACAGAACAACTACATCAGATTATACACACTTCCACCTCCTACAAAATTACATATGCAAAAGAGGGAAGCTACATGTAAAAGAGACAACTACTATTGTCTGCATCAAGACAGACACAACTTTCAGGAAATTATTTTGGCACGAGACTTGGAATACTAAATTGAAATAAAATGATAAAGCACAGAACCATGACACATCTTCAGCTTAGATAAGACTCCAAAGCATAAAACTGTAGAATACTGCTTTTATTCCATGACAGGTGGCTACAGCTTCCTGCCAGACAAATGGCAGCTGAGACAGCAGCACTTAAAGAACATAAATCACACTAAACAGTTGTAATATTCAGAAATTCCAACTAGTAAGAGCTCAAGTTACTCTATAGATGGGCAGAATGAAATAGACTTTGAAATCCATCAGGAAGTACAAGACTTAAAATATGAGAATGGGGCTGATTTTTCATACTAATTGAAGAGCCCTCTAATTCTGCTCATGGTATCTTCTATCTTGCTCTCCTACTGAAAGGACCTGCTATTTACCTGGAAGCATGTGAAAACATGTTTCAGCACACTGTACATGTGACACTTTAAAATTCAAATTTACATTAGGAAGTCTTCAATTAAAAGAAGATAAATAAAAAGTTTATTTCTAGTAAAGGGGATAGCTCTCTTTACTTCAACCAGCAGATGTGGCTAGCAAAAAAAAAAAAAAAANAAAAAGCTCACTACCTATGTTTTCCACTTTTTGTAACTCAAATGCATTCAAATGTTCTAAGTAATTAAATCTAATACAATTACATATTTTATTTTACAGCATCTATGTTGCTTGTTCAGTGATAACATTTTGTCACGCATCATAAACATAAGCATTATTGTTTTGTTTTGTTTTCAATGTAGAACCCTCAGTTATGAAGAGCAGCTTTTAATCTGAGCAAGAATTAAATGCATTTTTTATACATTTTAATACATTTTCTGAGGAAGAAAAAAAGGAAAGACTAAATTGATGGATCACAATTAAGTCCAAATTTACAGCATACTGTATCTTTTGTTTGAATAAGCAAAAAATTTTTTACAAAAGAAGCCCCAGACATAATCCCTGCATTTAATGAAAATATGAAGAGATTCTACTTTAGACAGAACCCACTTATTATCTATGGATAATGAAACAGTTAGGATGTCAAGCACAAGTCAACTTGTGGCTTTCAGGAAAATTTGTGAGGATTTTTATGTGCTGGGATTTTTTCCACTATAATTGGTTGAGGAATTCATGTTTTCTTTTGAAGTGTCTTTTGAGGTTTTGGGCAGTGCCACCTCAGCAGGACTTTGGCCAGGCCACCTCATCAGGGTATATGAAGAGCAATTTAATGAGAAAGGAAGTGCCAGATTACTAAAAATTTGGGCTTGCTCTAGTTATCACTGTTTACACTCCCTAAATAGTGAGAAGTCAGAGAAAGGAACTCCTTGAAGAAAATTCAGTAGTCCTATCACTGTGAGGACAGTGGGAGATTTCATACTTGTATGTAATTTAGAAAAAATAAGTCCTCCTGCAAAATAAAAGTCCAGATTTGTCAAAACTTGTATGTGTTTTTGCAAGTAATGGAGTTTTAAAGTATTAGAATTTTTTTCCAAGTAAAAAGGTCAAAAAGAATAGTAGGGCAAATTCAGGAACTATTTTTTGAAATTAATTATCCTTTATATAACTCCTTATGTAACACAGTTTCTAAAGATTCTCAGTGTCTCACAAAACATATTTTACTAAATTTTTACAAAATAAAGGACCAGGTCTTCCAAACTCAATGAAAATTATTCAGTCTTCAGTCCATCCCACAAGTTCAGCAAGCGACCCACACAGTCAGAACAGAGTGATTTACATCCATTCTTTACAGCTGAGTTAGGGATCTTATTTTCTTTCATTCTTGCACTGTCTCCCACATATATCAGCATACTTCACATGGAAAAAGAACTCCTTTGGGATGGATTAACTCCCACATGAGATTGTTGCTAATATATATGAAGCACAAAAGAGATGAAATAGCAGCAAATTTTAAAATAACAGTTCAAATTTATCCTACTCTAACTAGATAGGGAAGGAAAGTTATCCCTCGTGAAGCGTTTTATGGGCTAGAATTTAAAACCTCCAGAGGTATATCAAGTAAGTATATTGCTGAGCATTCATAGTTTGAAATAACATGAATGGCCAAGACAATTTTAAAATTTATATGGTAGGAGGGTATATTGAATTTTCAAATATTGATATGATAGTTAGTTGTGAAAGAGTGGCCCTCACTCTCACTATTTCTTCCCTTTTATAAAGACACAATTAGCACAGATGCTGGAAAATTTCATTATGCCTGAATATCAGATATAAAACAACCTTTTCAAGAAACAGTCAGCTATGACAGAACACAAAATAATTTCATATATACACATTTGCCTATAGTAGATATTGGTTTTAATCATGAGGATGCAAAGATTTCATTCACCAGCTCCCCATTCTGCTTAACAGTGCTGACAAAATACTTCTAGTGCACATTGCCATGGCTGCTTAGCAAAACCAGGAGCTGCAACTGTCTGTTCCACTTCTTTGTAAGAAGAGTCCTTCAAGGGGGATCTTGGACAAAGTCTCTGCCACTTTTGTGCCAAGTCTAGCATTTTCATAACCATTTTAATGCACAGCTTAAATTAAGTGAAAGAAACTGTGTCAGGAGAGGTTTAGGTTGGATATTAGGAAAAGGTTCTTCACCCAGAGGGTGTTTGGGCACTGGAAGAGGCTCCCCAGGGAAGTGGTCACAGCCCTGAGCCTGACAGAGTTCAGAATGCTTGCACAACATTCTCAGGTACATTCTCAGTTCTTGGGCTCTCCTATGCAGGGCCAAGAGTTGGACTTAATGATCCTTGTGTGTCCCTTGCAACTCAGGATGTTTTATCATTCTATGCTTCTAAGAGGTAGGTCTGGACAGAAGCCCCTGATATGCTGTTCCTGCTGTCTCCATTGGGAGAACACAAGCAGTTAGCTGGGAATGGTGTGGTGATCTCTTGGGTCTCAAGATCTGAGTGAGCTCATCTGTGTGGTTTTCAGTGCTGCTTCTCTTCTCTTGCATCCAGTGAGTGTTCAACTTCTACCAACTTGCTGCGGTTTTTTTACATACCATATTCCCTTGGGGGTTGTTATCTTTGTTCTCCATGCCAGAAGAGAGAGGGGAAAAAAGAACCTTCGGCTATTTTTGCTGCCCTCCTTTCTAGAACTCCTTGGTCATGAAATATTTAAACATTTTCCCACAAGGTATCAAACAACATTATCATTATCTTTAATTACAAACTAACCTGGTGTATTTTTATAATTAAAGGGAAGTAAATAACATTTAGAGCTTAACTGTGAGCTTCTGTGCAAGGCAGTGGTTAAATTAAATCACTTATTGGAAATACAAAATGCTATTCACAAAAGATGAAGGTGAAATGGACATAACGACAGACAAATGTGAATCATATTCACACCACCTCCTATTTCAACATAAGTCTCTGTATGGTTTCAGCATGAAGAGAAAGAGCCTAGTTCTAAAATGTAGTTGGGGCAACCATATCATGACACTAAAATATGGCTTTGAACAGAGCTACATTTCTTGTGAAATGGGAATGAAAACCACTGTTGGCACATCCTTAATTAGAAGGTAGCTATCAAAGCCTTTTAAACTAGAGAGATTACCATTCCTGAAATGTAAAGCTTATATTCTCCTCCTTCTCTACAGTCTTCCAATGCACGTCTCTTTTCAAAGTGAGTTTGCTGAGGAAGAGGCACATGAAAGCTGTGAATATCAAAATGGCAAGACACATAAAGCATTAACATGATTTTCAAAGGGTTGAAGATCCAGTAAATAGTACAATTATTTATACTGATTCTGTCCATTTCCAAGTGGTGTAACATGCTGCTCCATAGGTGTCGGGCAGAAGGAATCAAGGAGCACAGGATGTGCTGCACTCTGCCTTTCCCACAGCATGGCAGGCAGCATCTCTGGCTCAGAGTGGACCACTGCCCAATGGCAGGCAGCATCTGCTCCCTGGCTCAGAGTGGATCACTGCCCCACCAGGCAGACCAAACTGAAGGCAGCCCCCGCTCACTGACCAGAGACGCAGGGGGAGCATCTGTCCATGCAGGCAGGGCCCCAGGGAGCCTGCACAGGCTGTGGCTTGGGACAGAAGGATGAAGGGCTTGCTGCTGAGCAGGATATGTAGGCAAGCTGTTTTTCAGCAAAGGAGTCAACATTCCCACAAAACCTTTGTGTGATCTGAGCCAGGCAACAGTGAGCTTTGGCCAGGCTGAACCAGCAGAGCTGAAGGAGGAGCAGATGTGCAGAGCTGATCTGCACAGCATGTTGGTACAGCCCCGAGCTGCTGGCAATTGAGTCACTTTCCCATAGCTGGCTAAAAGATAAGCTTTTAACAGTGTGAAAATGTTCTAGTAAATCATAGTGCAAATAACATACACAAACATGTTTATCGCACTAAGGATCCTAAAAGGTTCTTACATCAGAACTTTTCATTTTACAGTGCAAAAGATAGGGTCTTTCTAATAGCACTTGCTATTTTTAATTATGTTCTTGAGTTACTGTAGCATTATGCAAGGTCCCATACTTTTCAAGGTTGCTCGGCTGTAAGTCTTGCATGAAAATGTAGCACTAATCTGTAAATCTCTCCGCATTTTCATAAATACTGCAGCAAACCTTTTAATTGCAGATTATCGTTTTAATGCAAATTTTAGTACATTTTCATCTGTATTCACCTGCCACTCTGCCCACTGACTTTCTCTGTGGTAAAGACATTTTCCAGTGATCTTGCACTCGCTTTTGTTCTTAAAGCAATGTGTGGGTCATCATCAGGAAAAGGCAGCTTTCATGAAGCTAAACTCTATGTAATGGGATTTGGCCTATGTCTGCACACTTCTATCAAGAAAACGAGTCTAGGAAATAATTGCATTTGAAATCACACAGCAATGCCCCAAATGACTAGTATTTGATACATCTAGACAGTAGTAGTGTTCTGAGGGTTCCTGAAGCCACATCTGTCACAAGTATATCCTGAACCCACTGCTGGCTAAAGTTTTTTCCTGGCACCATAAATAGCATGAGCAGTATTGGGAGCTTCACTATTCAGACAGGTTTACAGAACAAAAGCCTCTTGTTTTCAATCAGTCAAAATTCTAGCACCACCAAGACTCAAGTTTTTGAGTAATTAGATCTTCCACTAGGTACAGGATACAGCTTTGTAATGCAAGGCACTAGAAACAGGTTGGGCTCTCTGAATGAACAATGGACAGTTGTCCTGTACATTCATTGGGAAGTAGTAAGATCCCGCCTTGTCCCTTAGATATATGAGCCTCAGAGATATCAAATGTCTCATCATTGCCTCCTTACCAGTGTTTGTTCATTCTTTTTTCTGTGGCTGATGAAGAGGTGTAAAATAAAATAATACTTATTCTTTATTTTTGAATTATTTCTGTATATTTACCCAGTGGAGATAAGAAGTGAAATACAGAGCACACATAAAAAAATGGACTGTTCTAGTTGGTCTCTTATCCCAGTAAGGTGCTTGTTCATCAACACTGCTCATGCAGGTTGGATAAGTCACAGAAATAATTGCCTCACAGGTGCCCAACAACACAAATTTTCTTTCTCCAAATGAAATACCAGAACATCTCCAGGTAGCACTTGACAGAAATTCTTGCTGTTCAGCATGACAGAACTGATGGCAGCCTGCATGTAGTCTGACAACATAGTATCAGCCAACCTGCTTCTCATCCCTGCTTAGCTCAGAAGATGACACAGTTAATAAATTCAGCACCTGGTGTCGATATAATGCTAAGTTCATAGGCAAATCTACACTTTCTCCCATCAGCCCCTCACTGAATCCATCAGAGGGGAAGTCATAGCTCTTGGCATTGGTGGCCTTTCTGCCTCCTACTAAAGGAGACACTGCAAGAAGGTGCTGCTCTTTAGCTATGGCTGAAACTCAGGTCATGGAGTGAACTAAGACTGGACATCGCCTTACGTGTTTTATTGAATTTAAGTTCTTGGCATGTTACAAACACTTTCCAGCCTGTGAAAGGGAAGGTCAAACAGGTTCTTCCGTTAGACTCTCTGTAAAGAAATTGGAATACTGGCACAATGTTGTTTGGCACAAAAGATACCTCTGTAGGGAACTCATTGCCTAATCAAGGCTGGAGAAGTCAGTGTAGCTGCAGCTTATGAGAATGTGTGTACAGCACAGCTGTACAGAACAGGTACTTACAGCTGCTTTGAATGATTTATTTTTCCTTATCTGAACAAATAGTGTGCTGGGGACAGACATACAGAAGCTGATGAAATAAGTTCTATTCACATTAAGTAAGCAAATACAGCAAAGATCATCAAAGATCAGGAAATAAGAGCAAACCATTCTCAGAAATCCTTTAATACATGTTTTTCCTGTAGTAGTGATGATTGATGCTTTGTGAACCTTTCACTGATACCAGTACAAATAAGTATCATGAAGTCATAAGTGTTTTCTTCTTAGTGCAATCATTTGCAGAAACAGTCAGTGCCATTCCAGAACTGTCACATTTGTACCATGGAGGATACAGGATGTCTTCTTCTAAAATACTGTGCTCAGTTTTGATTCCCACAACGCATGAAAAAGATGTGAGCAGGTTGGAGAAGGGCCACAAAGATGATCAAAGGACTGGGAAACCTGCCATTTGAGGAAAGACTGAGAGAACAGGGATTGTTCAGCCTTGAGAAAAGAAGGCTTAGAGGAGACCTAATCATCATGTTCCAGTGTTTAAAGCGTGGCTACAAAGAGAACGGAGACTGCCTCTTTACAAGAAGTCACATTGAAAAGATAACAGGCAATGGGCACAAGTCACTCCTGGGGAGATTCCAGTTAGACACAAGAGGAACATTTTTCACAATGAGAAATATGAATCACTGGAATAATATCTCCAGTGAAGTGGTGGATTACTCAACATTGGACAATTTTATGATTTGGCTGAACAGGGTGCTGGGTACAGGGTGCTGCCATGCTTTTGCCAAGAAATGTTGGACCAGATGATTCTTGAGGTCCCTTCTAACCTGGTATTTTATGACTGACTCTATGATTGAAAATAACTTCTGACAGTGGGTTCCACAAAGTAGACTAGCAGACTAGTTCCCAGGGGCCTGAGGTCTCCTTTGTGTTCACCTCTCCTGTCTCACAGGACCCACTTTGTCATTCTGTTCCTCTTTTAGGACATACAGATCCTCTACTGAATAATCCAGTCTGCTCTGAGAAGAAGAAGGTGTTTTAAAAAACAGAGAAAAGGGTGTGAAAACAAAGGGAGTTTCAAGCCTCTTCTCCTTCTTCTACTAGAGAAGGGAGCCTCTGCCAATAACATCTGTTCTGGCTTGCAGGAGAAAGGCGGGGCCAGTGTAGGGCCAGATGCTGCAGGTTCCAGAGGAACAGAGTAAAAGATCTGTTTTGTGATTGCTACAAACTGTTACACTGACATAGCAGCAGCACCTAAAATTTCTGAAGACAATTGCTACTGATGATGGGGATCTCAGTATATAACCCAGAATTACCCTATAGATCTATTCCCATTCTGCAGCTTCTTGTAGACTGCGTCTTCACATAGTTCCTGCTTACAAAAAGAGTCCAACGGGGCAGAGGGCATAGTCTAGACATTTGCTGTGATCTTGTGGAACATATGGGAATCCAATATCTCACAGATCATGGCACCTTTCAGTTGCTAGTTATTACCACTAAAACTTAAAATGAAGTCCCAAATGTTGGTATAGAACAAATTTTCCCTGTTTATTGCAATATCAGAATTTGTGGGTATCAGATAAAACAAGTCATGAAGTCCAGAACAAACAAAATTAATTACTTCATCCAGCATGATGTTAAGCTGCAGAACAATAGGGGCATTATTACGTAACTGATGGTTTTGGCCGCACAATGAAGTTCAGTTCATTCCTTGATAAAAGTGTGTGTTTAATAAACAAGCGCATAGAATAGGTCAGAAGCTGGGATAAATCACATAAATAATGGATCCACATTTCTATAGCTCAACATTTTGAGAGAAAGCAAATACATCTCATCACTCAAAAATAAATCAAGAAATAAAATACTTTGTCATGCAAGGGCAAGTTCCACAGAATAAACAGGCTTCTAAGAAATTACTTTTCTGTGGAAATTCAGTAAGGATTTTTTTTTTTTTTAAAGCTGCCCTCTCATCACTTTTAATATGTCTTTGAAGATATGATTGGTTTTCCTGAGTCATCTTCACTTAATCTTTATAGTCTCTTGTTTTTTCTATTGTTTTCAACAATATTTTCATAGGTCATTGCTTTCTAGAAGAGCACAAAGAGCTTTAAGGTGAGAAAGAGTACAAAAATGTATCCAGGGAAAATACATTGATATTTTGCAAATCATGAGCTTGGAAATGTGTGTTAAAGTAGATACAGAACTCCAGACTAAAAACAAATGAATGTCACAAGAAAAACATCTGCTTTGAAAAAAGTTGGCAGCAGATCAGCTCTAAAATCTCTTTTATAACCTCTGCTCCTTTGTTTATATTTTTCCTTATTCATTTGGTGTTTTTATGGCTGTAGCGAATATGAAAGATTTCTTAAGGACAGTAGGATAAAGCTGTGAATACTTCATACAGGAAAAATACAGTTTATCATCTATAACCAGGAAATGGGGGAAAATAAGAAAAAGAGCAAATCTATCAACTCTTTCAAAGTAGAATATGTTAAAAATGATGTATTGCAACTGGGACTGCGGACAATTGCTTAGGGATTTTAGATCTAGTTACTGTTTCTTCTGAGACATTTATTCTGTTCAGATGTCTTCTTAATGATAGTGCTATTTATCAAGGCTGCCTATTTAAGAATGGTGACAATCTGTATATCTTCTTGTCTTTAATTTTTTCAAATAAACCTGCCCTTCTCTGGGAGGTGAAACTCAGCCAAAAATTACACTGATGCTGCTCTATGAGTCAGTTACTATATCATCATCTGAGGGCAGGTTCTTTATGTCCCAAAATCCAAAAAGAACATCCAGGCTAGGTCTCACTTCAGAAATATGCATTTATTTATGTCCCGTTGACTGTCTCCTACTTGAAGATATGGACATATAAGCACTTTTCTATACAGGTATACAGATGGAATTAAAGAAACCTCCACTCTCTTGCCCTTTTGACTATTGATTATAAGTTTTAAGATTAGGCTCTTGACTGCAGAGGGAGTAAGTGCCCACCGTTTGCAGTCATTCCATAAGGGACTTGAATTGCTCAGCACAGAAACTTGGATTTTGTTTGCAGTGTATGTATTTGGGAATACAGGTTTTGATATAGGCAGTACAGGATTTTTCATTTGAAATACTGAAGTGAACTCTCAGATGCCAAAGTAACGACTAACAAAGGAAACTAGAATTGTATCATTAAGGTCCATACTAATATAATTCACAGGAAACAACAAGTATTATTTGAGCATTTTGTTTACTGCATTCCTACAGGTTCATGATTCACTAAACAGGCACTGAATCAAAGCTCTGGTATAGCAGTATTTTAGAAAACAACTTAAAATAAAACACTGAACAAAAAGAAGTCAGTAAACTTGCTCTTAGTTTGTTCATGATTATTTGTGGGGAAAATAAAGATTGGGAGGGAGGGACAATTCTGTTTAAGACTGTCAGAAAAAAGGGAAAAGGAACAGAGAAGCTGTACAAGATCTGTGAAATAGATAGAGTGTTTTATTTAAATGGGAAAAAATCTGAACTATGAAGTGAGAATAGAGGGTAAAGCTGAACAAATGCTTGAAGATGGAAGTGAGGTGATGTGATTGCAGTGTATCTGCAATATAACTATGATGTATTTATAAACAACATTTTGTCTAAAATAAGAATATTAGTTGCAACTAACTTCATCATCTTTTAGAAATTGTTTTGCTAGCATTTCCTTAAAGGAATGCATCTGAAATTCTGTGTTTTGATAAAAACTAGGCAGGTGGCCAGCTATGATCTCTATCCAGATTACTGAATTGCACATCTCAGATTTATTTCTCCATTCCTTTTTTTTCCACTTAGCTTGATTTAATTGCATCTTCTATAGAGCAGTTAGAATTGGATTTGTAATTTGGGGGGATTTATACTGTTTTCTGCAAAACATGACATCTCCTAGGTGGAACCTCAGTATGCTTTAAGAGTAAAGGTTGGATAATAAAGTGCTTTGAAGAAAAGGGTGTGCTACAGGGTATGTAATTTTTCTTTAAGGTAGGGTGAGAATACAGTGCTTCAAAAATACCTGCTGGCTTCTGAAATACAAATTACAAAATCATTGAATCTCCTGTTTCAAGCAATACTTCTAATCAACCTTCAGCAGCCCTGGGGAAGTCAATTTACTGACACAACTCCACTAGAACCTCTGGAAAGAGTGCTAGGTTATTAAAGTTTGCAGCCTGGTGCAGAACTTTACCCACAGGTGAAGTTCTTCTTCAGGCAGAAAATCACAGTGTACCATTTCATTACAAGTGAAAAACTCTATGGAGAAGAGGGAAGAAGCTTTGTGTTTTCATTTAATGAGACAATAATGAATGAAGACGTGACAGAAGCTTCTTTCTTCACCTTTGTGAAGACAGGTAAGGGCTGTGAAACTTTAGTGCACAGCAAAGTGAAAAGCACACTATTGCCCTAAGGATGCTTGTTATTCTTATTAATCTTCAAACACACTTTCAATACAGAAACTTTAGAAGTTTCAGAACCAGATTATTTTGATTTGGAATTCATACAGAGTTGCTTTGCGTTATTTCAGGTATAGTATTGCAAACAATTATTTTTACATTATTCCAAAGGGATAGGAAAACATACTGAGGGAAACTGGATGGCCATACAGCTTAAACTGACTATTCCTTTTATTTAATTTTAGCTGAAACTTACACAACTGAGGATCTAACACAGTGAGAAAAAGTAAATTGCCTTTAGACATAGCCATGTAATAGAACCAGGAATAAAACCACAATTTCAAACTCCCAATCACAGGTAAATTAGCTATTACTTCCTACTGCAGGCATCTACATTATCCTTGAGGACAACCTCAAAGCCAAATTCCCAACCTTTCACGTTATCTAGATGTGGTAATGCCCTTGAGGCTTCCCTTAGAAAGATGATCCACCTGGTGAGCCAAGAACTAAAAATCTCCATTTTGCTTAGATCTTAAGGTACTCGTAAGGGAACAAGTCAAAGCTGTCTTCTATGAAGATCCATGGAGGAAAAAACCTACAGGCAAAGTGCAATAAAAATTCAGGACCTAAGACAGGCGAAACAAAGCTGTTTTCTCCTCCCAAATCATGAGGTCAGAGACCTGCTATTGCAGAACACATAAATGGCAGACAGAATTTTTCTCCCTGAAAGTCAAAAACTAATGGAACTACATCCAAAGCTAGTATTAACTAGTGCAAGATGCAGTGCAATTGACTGTGCAGAGTGTTGCAGATTAGGGTGAGTCTGATGACACACTGGGTGATAACAGCAAGCCAGTTTTTCAGGAAATGCCAAAGGGTCTTTATTTTTCTGCCTAAAGGTGCTATATCTGAAGTTCTTAAACATTATGACTGTCAAGGAGCTTGCAAGTGCTGAAGCAGGAAGTGGGAGCAGCTATCAGGAACACCTGGACTAACACACCCATGTGATAGAGCAGAAACAGGATGTTGGCTTTTATTGGGATGGCGATGCAGATAAAGCGGGATGTTGGATTTGGGTATTCGAAAGCATCTCTCCTGACCACAGGACTGACTTGCCCCATGTAGCAATACCCCCCTAATGCTTTAGGAGAGCAATGATCAGTGCTTCTGACACCACCTGGGACCAGGATAGATAAGCACTGCTTCAGAGATAGTGCTGATCTGCCATAAAAGGTTCTGAAAATGGTCTTCCACCTCTATAAATCAGCATCTCATCCGGAGACAGCAGCCACAGTAGAAGTGCAAGAGGAAAGCTTGTAACTGCAACAATGCTGCTTGTGTGACATCTATAATAGGATATCCAGCCTATATGCCGCACTAAGAAAGGATGCAGCTAGCACAAACAATGGCTGCATGGCCAATGTGTGGGCTGTAACAATGGCACTGCTTTTCCTGTGGTGATTCCTCCTCTCTAAATATCTGTTGGAGCTCCTAGGTACTGATGGAAAGCAAAGAAAGGAGGTGCAGCAAAGAGGTGCAGACAGCACATGTATAAAGCAATATGATAAATCATTTGATGTATATGATACAAGTGTATAAGGCTTAGCTTGAATATTAGGCATGTTAAGAATGGAGCAGAGGTACAAACCCCTTTATTTGGTTTGATTGTTTCTTCCACAAATAGTTCTTCCCAAGATTTAGTTATTTTTATCAATTGACTGTCTTTTATGGCATTTACCCAGTAAGGCACTGGCTATGAACAGCAGCCTTGGACTTTGTTCTGCTTCCCTAAAAATTCTTAAAGAGGAATCTAAGTGCCTGAAATCCCCATGTGAAAAAAAGAGAAGGATAAACCAATTAAATGTTTCTCAAGGAAGATTCTGTCTATATTTAGGAAAAAAAAAAAAAAAGGCAATTAATTAGGAAGAAGGCATCTCCCTCTGAAGAGCTTCAGAGATACCTCTCTAGTTTTGCACAGGAAGTGTTAGTGCTTCTTCCAGTAATGCTTTTTAGATACCTAGAGAGAGAGTAAAAGTTGGGTCTCCAGTTTCAGTGATTTCTGTTCCTCCCCCAGTAATTTCAGTGATTAGAATCAAGTATCTAGAGAGGAACCTAATGGATTTCAGATCACTTGTACTTGAATACCTTGTTAGGCTAGTGACTAAAAGAGAAAACATGAGCTGATGATCAAAAAGTATAAAAGTGAAGTGACATCTTAGGTAGGTTCTGTATATGGCTCTGGTCTGTTATGTGCTTCATACAAATCACATTATCCTCATTTTATGTAAGAAGAACAAATCTTTATCAGCTTTTGGAAAAATATTGAACTATAGAGACAAATGTTGTGATTATTACACAGATCTGGCCAAGTTTTAAGGAGCTATAGAATAGGAAACAGCAGATAGTTCAGGCTGAGAGGCTGCACGGTGAAAAGTAGTGTCATAAATGCAAAATGCAATACTTAAGATTTAGAAGGTTAAAATGGCAACAATTAATCTTACTTCTTTTATCATATGTATGGAAGAAAGATCGAAGACCCCTAAAAAACCATCAGGACTTACTTTGGTGTAAAATCCAGAGTAATTAGAGGTGCTTTCTGTAAAGAGCATGGTTCTTAAAGCACCATTGAAATTAAAGGTGTTATTCTAGTTCTGCACAGCCCACCCATAAATTTTATTTCAGTATCAGCATTTCCAGTTTTACCACAAGTGCTACAAATGGGAGTCTTACCAAAATACTTCCTGGTGATAGAGGGTTGTATGTCAGAAGAGGGCACGTTAATGTTGAAGGAGAAGAAGCTTGGATTATTTCTTTTTATTTATAATAAATGGAAGTGGAAATTAGAAAAAAGAGAGGTATATATGGTTTGTTCACACTTTTCCCAGTGGCATATACCTGAAAGCCAGATCCATTACCTGCACCATACGCATTATCTTTTCTCCATGTCACTTGCCAGAACACCCCTCAAAAGTTCCAGCTAGCAACACAATTACATCCTGCAGCACCCTTAGATTTCTCGCGTCTTCCTGGGAACGTTCCTTGCCTTCTCCGGGGAGCAGAGCGCTGCTCGCACCAGCAGAAGGCTCCCTAGCCCGCCGAGTGCGGCGGGAGCATCCTCCCCGAGCGGCAGAGGGGGCCGAGCGCGGACAGGGAGAGGCGGCTGCAGCCCACACGCGAGGAGCGCGACGAGGGATCGCCACCGCGCTCCCTTATCGCTGCCCATCGTCCGCTCACTGTTCGCTTTTTCTTTAACGCCACAGGTCACAGAATGTGAAGTTCAGTCGTACATTCCTTCTGCCTTTCCCCTGCGCTGCAAGAGAGAAAGTCGCAGCCTTGAGGATTCCCCTGCTCGGGAATCCTCGGGGCTGTGATCGACAGCTGCACAGAGAATGTCTGTCCATGTACTTTGATTCCCCCGAAAGCCTCCCCCTGCGGAAGCACGATGGTGACCACTTCAAATCTACTTCTAGCTAAAAAAATGCCTTTACTCTGAAAAACACTTCTGTGAGTTACTTATGGCAGCTTCACAGCTCATTTACGCAAAGGAATCATGAGCCACGGATGAATCAGGCTCAAATAAAATGACTTGCAAAAGGCCACACAGAAAGCAGCAGGGAGGACGTGAGCCAGGGACTAAGAGCATGCTCTATTGTGCTTGGTCTTGCCAGTGCAAAAATCCAATGCCAGCCTGCAGAAATGCACTATTTTCTCTCCTCCAAACCTCAACAAACTGACAAACAAAGGTATTTTTCTCTCGTGTCTTACAGCTGCCTAGCAAACCGACCTTCATGCCTGACTTCGAGAGCTTTATGGAAGATTGTAACTTCCTTTTGCAGGCAAAATTATAAAGCATCTTTTAACGAAAACTTTATAGCTACACTCTTCTCCCTCCTCGGGAGGAAACTTAAATGTAGTAAAGACTTTGAAATAATTCTTGGGTTGGTTACCATGGACGAACCTGATTAGAAATCATGCAAACTCTTGCTGCTCTTTAGCTGCATTCCCCCACAGGCTGTATTACAGCTCTCTAACCAGTCCCACAGCATTGAATGATGTCATGGGATCTGCAGCTCAGCGAGATGAAAGGGATAAAGCGGAACCCGCTGGCACTGGGGAAAGCTTCCAACACAATCCACAACACAGCTTGGGAACTCAAAAGCTACAGATCCAGCCACTCAACCCCAAGCACTTCAGAATCGTGTGCATTCTCCCAGCACAAGCAAGGAAAGGGGGAAAAGAGCTAGTGCAGAGCACTGAAAGCAGAATTTGAGTGCAACTACCTGCTGGAAAAGGAGCCCTTTTTCCTCGCCAAAGCACTGCCTTTGATGTACGGCAACTGATCACTGATCAGATTACAGGCATTTGGTCTCAGTGCTCGTCTGCCTTTGATCTGCATGGTTAATTTTATTTTCCCGGATTTGAAGTTTCGTCTGGGCTTGTGCTGACTTTTTTTTTTNTAAAAGCATTTAATACAGAAGCTCAGGCGGTGTGAAATTAAGCTGCAGAAACTCTGGCACTGGAAAACTTCATCAGATAACAGGTACTGAATTTTGGGGTTTTTTCAGTTTTGTGTTGCAAGATTTTAAGAATTTATGAAGTTCACATAACCAATAATACTACACATCATTGTGTGTACAAAGTTCAAAAGATTGTTTGCCATTTATGCATCATTTTGTTCACAGCTCTTGGGCAGAATTGAGAGCAGACGATCAAGAGTAGAACACTGAAGCAAGCCCAGTATTTTTCATTGATTTGGGAGTATGTAAGATTGTGGGTTGCACTGTTCATTCATACCATCCATAGTTTTGTAAATGTATATTTGAATACATGTATTACATGACTCAGGGGAGTACTTATTTTCTGAGGAAAGACCAACTATATCTCCTACACATTGCAATACTTTGTTTGCTCTCAGTGCATTTATTATTAAGCCTAATAGCTCCATACTTGAGATGAAAAAATCTTCACTTTCACTGGTTGCTAAAACTAAATTTATAAACATAACATCCTTATACACAAAAGGAAGTGGTTTTATTTTAAGATTGAAGAGATTATAGTTCAGCTGTACCATATGAAATCTTGAAATAAAAGTAACCTTTTAACCTGATGATAGATGTTTCCTCTAAGGCATTTTAATAAATATAGTAAAGAAATTTTAGGTTTGTCTAGAGCAAACAGTTTTGCTGAACTTTGTAGAAGTTTTGTTGCATTTTAGTGATGAAATTTCCATACACAGTGTTTTGTATTTTGTTCCTCAAACTGATATTTATGAAAGTATGGTGTTGAAGAAATTTTAGGTGATCTACTCCAGAAATTCACTATAAGGAAGCAATCTTTTGAAGATTTAGGATTATTCACACATTTGCAGTTTTAAAGGGCCAGGTCTTTGTATGAGTTTGGGGCAAATCCATGAGTGTTCTGTGCCTGCAGCTGGAGTCAGACTGTTAAAATAAGACTCAAACTCCTTCTGCAGTATTTAAATATAATTTAGATTTTCAGAAGAACTTAGAACCCATAATTGGACCAGACTTGCAAACATTCCAGACACTGAGGTCTTTGAAGATCTAGTCTTAATGGTGGCTAGTAATACTGACATATATTCTTAAGTCTAAATTTAAGTGTATATAAATCTAAAATGTGTTTATTAATGAATTGCAACTAAAAGTCAGCATAAATTGTAGTTGTTATGCATCACTTGTAAACTATTCTTTAAGAGACCAACTAGTCCACAGGACCTTCAAGATGTTCATGTATCAGTATGCACCATAGTGCAACATGCAAACCTAAATTTTAACAGTTTGCTTGTGTCTGAGTAAGATCAAGTTATTAACACTTCTAGATAAATGTAGTTAGCTTTCATTAGTCAGTCTGCAAAATTTGTTTCTTCTAATTAAAACTATATTTGTATATACAAAACTTCAATTTACTGAATATCAAGAGATAATATGCCAGACGCAGATTAACTAGGCCTGACTTGGTATCATTTCGTTTTCTATGCCACCAATTAATTCATATTCTCACTTAACAAGTCAATTATATTATGAGGAAAGTAATTAGCACTGTATGAATAATATGTGTATAGCTGTCAAGGAAGAATGTAATTTAGGTCATAGCCAAAGCAAAATTTAGTATTTCTCCCTAAGTAACAATGATGTACTGTTCCTGTAACCCTGAAAAGATGGCTTTATTTATTAATTCTGTGCCTTACTGATGAGCTTCTCTGCGTTTCCAGTCCCCTCTTCCTTGTTGCTTGTTTTCCAGTATGTATATTTATTTTCTGAGAAAAATTGTTTCTAAACCTTACCTCTGCTTGGTGCAAAGTAGAAAGGGAAGCAAATTTTTTAAAAAATAACCCAAGGATTCTTTTTCCTCAGAAGTCAAATTAGCTATGCAAGTCTAATACAATTAAACTATCACTACATGGATCTGACCTATCACACAAATGGGTAAAGTTGCACACAGAAAGAACTCTGGTTAATCAGATAGATTACACTGTTGAGTAGGATTTGCATAGATAATTATTTGCAACATTTTGGCTCTGAAAATGTATTTAAGAAACAAAGTTTTTTTCATTTGTAAAAAGTCCCTTAGGATTTTAGATAATCTCCTCAGATATTTAAACAAAGATGGGTGTCAACCCAATTAAACTGAAAAAATATCTTTGCTTGTTTGTGTATTAGTGAAGCTGAAAGAAAAGCACACTTTAACACATTCAAAAATGGTGAGAAGAGAATTTTCAGCATTTTTGTTGTTTTAAACAGCAGTTCTCTGACAGTTTAGCCTGTCATTGATCTGACTTTTAAAGATTAAATAGTAACAATTCTTGGCACTAGTAACTTTGCTTTTACTAAGAGCTGTATAAACATTAATTAATCCTCAGGCTTAAGCCTTCAGAAACAAAAAGTTCACACTGCTTTTTCAAGCAAATCTGACTAGGAAACTCACAAGTATATGATTTATTTATTAAAACAGCTTGAGAAATTTCTGATTATAAATAGAGCCATTTCCAAACAGTGTGCCTTAGATAACATCATAAACATATTTTAGGGTTTGTAATAGTTAAGATTATCAAAAGACATTGCACAGTTATACTGACATCAGTTTCCAACAGCTGTCATAACAAGAGTAGATCTATCTCACAGTTGACTGGGGGAACTGTGTTAGCATTTGAGATATGGAGATAACAACTTCCTATTGCTGTACAATTTCTGCTTCCACATCAGATATGTCACGCAACTTAGTCTTATCAAAGGGGTCAGCTGAAGTTGCTTTCCAAATACTTCTTTTTTGCTTTCTCTGCTGTAGAGAGAATCTCTGTACTAGTTCTAACAATTAACTTCTTCAATTTCCTGAGAAGCATCCTATTTAAAACAAAATAAATCCTGCAATTTTCAGCATCCTTCAATGATGAATGAAACTATTCCATCCCTTTTAAATTTAGGAAAGATTTTGCATGCTGCAACAAGGACTATAAATGCTTCAGTTTCAGTGTTACAGACAGCACATTTCTCTGAGTTCATTAGCATAGTAACCCACTGTCTGATGAAAGTCTTACTGTTTCTTTATATGGTAATCCTGAGTGTTTAGTCAACACTTCAGGAACTCTGGGATATTTTAATACCTTTGTCTAACTATGCTACTTTAAAACAAGGATCTGAAACATACATGATTATTCTACTAAGAAAAACTCATACTATAGTTTCACTGGTGGCTCCAGAAAACAGATAACATACAAAAGATTGTCTGTAAATAGTGAGACTGTGTACAATGCTCAGTGCTGTGCAGCAGCTGCTATTCACAACAGATGCGCTGCTGTTGCGCCGCAGTATGCCATTCCTAACTGAAATTCCAGCCTCTTGCAAAGCTCCTCCTGGCAAGGGTCCTGAAGCAAAGCTCTTCTTTGAAGGCCCTTTAGAAGTTAATTACATGAAAACCCCTGTACATTCTGAGTTGTTTGGGTTTTATAATTGAAAACAACTAGTTTTGCAGCAATCGCTTCTCTCTTTGCATACAACTTGCTGGATTTCAATAAGCACTCCTTGTTTTTAGAGAAGCCCATGTGACTGGTAATCTTCAATTTTTTTTCTGTGAGTAGCTCCAAAAATTCTGTTTATTTGAAAATGCTTTACCTCCTAGTAATAAGTAGTAAATAAGCATTTGCTAATTTTTTTTTTCAGAGCCTAACCCAGTTCCTTTTGTGTCTATACAGTTGTCTAGACTGTAAGTGGATCATTAACCTTTTCATCAGAAGAAAAACTAATGACTTGAAATCCCTGCAGCAGCAGTTCTTTTACCAAGGTCTCCAAGACTAGTTTCACCAAGGTTGGAGCATCACTAACTTGAGAAAAGCTCCTAATTTGTGTCACAATAAGTAGCAGTAACACATAACCTAGAGACTGTGAAAAATTTACTAGCCCTGAAGGGCTGGATTTCACCATTTCTCCATGGACACTTGCTTTTGGTATTGATTCTGTGCTTAGAACTGGGTAACTTATCACCTACAGAATGGATAAAATATTCCAGGCTCTGAGCTAGCAAGGAAAAAAAACCAACCAAACAAACAAACAAAAAAACCCTCAAGTACTTTGGAAAGGAGGGTGTGTAGGAAAGAGAATTTGCAGTGTGTTGTCACAAAGTCTCCATCATGTTTTTTGGGCAGGGCATGTGGAAAGGGCTTTGCTTGGTTACAAGCACTCATTCTACACTCATCTGAACAGTGGCCAAGGGCCAGTCCCTTTAGAACAGGCCAGCAACTGAAAGCCTGAGATCTGTCTGAGGGGGATTAGCAACACCAAGGCTGCAGTCCCAAAGCCGGGCAGCATCTGGAGGTAGGGGTGGGCACAGGAGTGCCCTGCCATCCTGTCCTCCTGGTGGGATAAAAGGGACACCAGCACCTCACTTGTCATTCATTCTGGCTTCGCACCACTGGTATGATGCACACACCATGACTCATGTCCCCCCAGCACAGACACACAGCACTATCCATCTGTTCGGCCATCTGTTCCATCCATCCATCCATCCATCCATCCATCCATCCATCCATCCATCCATCCATCCATCC
>VWZN01008867.1:125295-142929 GCA_013396955.1 Regulus satrapa
TGCCCCGCCTGGCACCGAGCCGCGCTGCCTGTCCCTGGGGCCCGCGGTGGGAGGCGGGGTGGTGATGGTAGCGAGCCCCGCGGAGAGCGCAGGCTGCGGGGCGGCGGGGGCGCGGGGAGGTGTTCGGCCGGGCCCCTTCCTCCCCGCCGTGCCTCCGGCTCTGCCGCTCAGAGCCAACCCCGGTGGGTACGCGGGGCAGGGCGCAGCCACGGAGCCGCGGATGCTGCTGGTGGCTCTGCGGGTCTCCTGGAGCGGCTGCTCCGTGCCCCGGAGTGCGGCGAACAAAAAAGCCCTTGAAAGCTGGGCTTTCATGTTCACAAGCGCTTCTCGTGTGTGCTGAATAAATAAGCTGCTGTTAGCGTCAAACAATTTTAGAGCTGGAGTCGGCGGAATAGAAGCTTCCCAACTTTTTATTTTGGCTGGTAAGAGGTTTGAAAGTCCCAGTTGCAGATCGGTTTATTGCAAAAGCTTTTGATTGTTTGACTTCCTTTCTTGACGGCTTTCCCCATTTAATCTGACCTTCGACCAAAAGCTTTACCTGATCTTCGTGAAAAGTCTAAATACTTATTTACCACCTTTATATTTACAACTAATTTAAATGGGTGCTTCTATCAAATTTGTAAAGTGGTCCGGTAGCACCGGAGTGCTACTTAATAGGAGTAAGTGGCAAATAGATTCAATCTGTAGTTAGGTTCCTTAACTACTGCAAAATCTCTTTCAAGCACACCTTCACAATCAGGTGTAAAGTAAGTTACTTAGGTATGTTACCTGAGGACTTGTTACCAAAGGGTTAGGTTTTTAAAATTTTTAAAAATGTTTTTGGTTGTTTTGTTTATTGGGGTGGGGGTCTTTTTTGTTTGTTTTTCTAGTCCTAGAAGTAAGCTTCTTTATTAGTTGACTAGTAAGATGCTTAAAATGTCAGTTCAGGAGGTAATAAGTCACTTTTTCTCACTTTCGACAACTTGCAATCCTAGTAAAACGATTGTGCTGTGAATGAAATTAATTAATGTCTGTGGTTTTTAAGACATTGCATGTCATCCAAAACTGCTCAAGGCTGGCTGGATAAATGTAGCATATTGTCATTGCACCACTGCAAGGTGTATTAACTGTGTTAACCAGCCCAATGCTTTATAATTCATGATCCCTACAAATTACTTTGCAAAAGAACTATTAGTATATTTTGGTGTAAATGATGTATGAATATAATACTGGCATTCTCAATGTATTACTTATTCACGTATCTGAGTACAAATGTACATGTGCATCTTGATACTGAGCTTTCATCTAGCAAACCAATGTCTCCTAGAAATTGAGATGGGTGAGATGCATAAAACAGAAAGGGGCAACGCTTTTTTTTACTGTAGTTTTGATGTTCTGTTGGTAGGCTCATCAACTTGGATGAGAGTGGGCGTTCTTGTGTGAATCACAGGCTCTGATCCTCTAAAAAACTTTGTTTATGTCTAGGAAAAATGTTGTCATGTTGCACTTTTGTTACAATATTTCACTCTAATGTCTAATTAATGATAAGCTGGATATGTTGAAGACCACATATGATAAACTGCTTTATCACCATTATTCCTGTAAAGACAAGTACTTCAATTAAGGTATCTGGAAGTGTGTGGTACCCAGAAGGAGCACAAATATTTCCTGGCTGTGTTTTGTGGTCCTGTCTTCTTCTCAACTCTCTCAGCCCCTAAAATACATCTAAGTGTTTTTGATCACTGGCAAGGTTCTAACTTTAATATGCTACCTTTGTCTTTACAAAATTAGAAATAAATCCATAGCTGCCTACTGTTTTACAATTTTATATATGGTGGGTTCATAAAATACAGACCTTTTCAGCGTGATAGTTAATGTAATGAATGTGCCCTAGCAGACAGTATGGCGTTTTCCCCCCCCATATTTCTCGGAAAAGTTGGAGCAAATGTGGTCAGACAAGACCTCATTTACTTCACAAAGGGGAAGACTACAAGGGGTTGTGGGCAGGGTGTACAGGGAAGGTGTTCTAGACCTGTGAGACAGAAATAACCATGTGCAGCTCTGTAGTGGAAGTTCTTGTCCCCAACTCGCTCCCTTTCTTTGTCTTTGCCATCGCAGCAGCCTAAGTACTTTCCCTTCTCTTGTTGCTTGCCTGTGGGGCACTGACTCTGCAAAAGCCATCTGCCGCTCCTTGTTTCATTGCGTGCAGTTGACAGCTGCGGGTGGCAAGTAGATGGTTAGAAAGGAGCTGAGACGTCTGTTGGCAAGAGAAGATTATTATATTTTCATTCCTCTTTCTTACCCAAAACTTCTCGAAGTACTCTGCTAATGTTATAGAGTGTGTGAGAATTGATCGTCGAGTAAAAACGTCAAATCAAATATGGGAAATTTCTAAGACCTGGCTGTGAATTAACTGGGAATTCAAAAATTCAAGTTAAGTGAATGTGAAGCTGGGACTCTTCACCATTTCTAAAGTTTCCCTTACAAGATGGATGCTGTTGACTTCAAAGTTATGATGCTTCTGTGTCTGAGAAACCTGCTAGTCAGCCATAACTTAATCATGCTGCTTTGATTCTTGAAGTGGTGTGTCTTTCACGGGGGAACTTAATTTTTTTTGAAGAGAAAAAATAAATATTTTTCTCACATGGACTTAGAAATAAAATGATGACTACCATTCAAGCAAGCTGGTAAATGTAAGAGTAAATTTTAGATGGCAATGGATTCTAGAACCCTAAAAGGCTGGAAGTTCTTACTTCCACAATACATGTATTACATGTTTCTATTTTATTATTTGATATTGCCCTATTTATGCATTTGCATAATAGGCCCTAAATGACCTTTAAATTATGCAACCCCATTTCCTAATTCATGTTCTCTATCCTGTGTTCAGTACATTACCAGTAATGATTGCTTTTCCCTGAGTATTTTAGGCAAGCCTATTATTGTTAACCTAATAAGATGTATTTGGAATGACTAAGTGACCTCAAAAAACTCTGTCCACAAGTTTCTTTCTTCTAATAAAATTGGATGTAACTGAACTCTGTATTTGAAATATCAGTATCTGGACAAGAGCAAATAGAATTTCAAGGTATGGAACTTCTGTTAACTCATGCATGTTTAAAAGGCAACAAACTTCTAATAACTTCCTACTTGAAAGCATGAGGTGAATGGCTGGTGTCCAACAGACATCAGTATGATGCTACTTGATATCATGAGAGAAGAAATTTGCCCAATGGCAGCCTAGTATTAAGTGCTGCAGTCTCTGTTTTTTAAGCAGGACCTTTGACCAAACTGGAGACTGAAACAGGAAATATGCAGCTGACACAGTTATCTCTCCTTTGGGACTTGTGTCCAATACAATGAGTTATTAATGTGCTCTAACCGTTAAGGTGCCTTTCAATTATTTTTATCAAAATGTTGTCATGAAAGAAACATTTTATTTATTTATTTATAACCATTTAACAATGGTTATTTCTTGCACACTGGCTCATTTCTTTCTTGCATGTTAGTCAGTATATACTCTGTGGTGTTGTTTTGGTAGGAGTGGTGGCATTGGGCATGGCAGAGTACCACAGGCATTCATACACGGCTGCTGAAAGTATTTAAATGTGTTTTGGTGATACTGAAGTGCTCTGAAGCTTAAGGTCCATAGACATGCAAGCTTCTTTTGGAATCTTTGTTGATTATAAAAGATGTGTTATATAGAAGATGTCTCATTTCTTAGGCCTAAAGCTGTAAGATCTCATGAGACTTGTAATGATCAGTTAAAAAAACCTGAAGCTTAGTTAAGTGTAGGATAAACTGGAGAAGTCCTTGATACTTTGATGCCAGTTATAAAATGCTTGATTTTAAAAATACTCCGGGTTGTGGAACCCCTGGTTATTGGGCTTTATAACAAGACTGTTATAAAGGCAGTAAATTTTCTTTTAAATAGAGAATATTTTAGAGCTGCAATCAAATTTCACACCCAAGTGAACAAAATATATTTTGGTACGGGAATGTTTTCCATGTGCTTTTTATGTTCTAAAAGTCTCTGAGGTACTTGCTATAAGAAGATCATCTTATAACAGATAGGGCAATTCCAAAACTGAAATACGAGATGACCAGCAAGGTTTTTAATACTGCTTTTTTTTCTGTACTGGCATTTGATTTTTATTCCAGTAGTGACTCCAGAATAGAAAAGATGAAAATACATAGTTAGCTTTGTTTCTGTATTGATTTTGATATGTTGTATATATACTGATTTTTTAACCATGTTAAATCTTCAAGTATTGCATATTGGAAAAATGGTATATGGTTAATATACCAGAATTACATTCTGCTAATATAGTTTTATTGCAAATAATTAGTCTGCAGGGCAGTTAATTGGGATGTTCCCAATCTCCTTTATTTTTTTCAATGCTTCAAGTGATTCACACAGAAAAAATGGGTTATGTTACAGCTCTGTATTTTAGAACATTAGGCTTAGTACTGGTATTTTATTGTATGGAAAATTCTTTGTGAAACTTAGAGACGAAAATATATGATTGTTACACTCTTCAGTTTCTTTTTGATATGTTACACATCTATTTTCAGAAGCAAAATAAATGTTGAAACTTAAATTAAAACTTACTTTTAATCTCAGGAAGAATCCTGGTTTTGAAAATATTCTATAGATGGTCATAATTACATTAGAACTGTAATATGATTAGCTATTTTTTAATTATTAAGAAATATGTATGTCTTGGAGTAATCACTTGACATTCAAATCTAAGAAATTCAATTATGTTTGCAACTTTATTTCCCTTGCACACTTCTGTGAAGTTTTAACTTCTATAGTAATAAAGACAGCATGTACAGTACTTATTTTTTTCATTAAACATTATTACATGAAATAAAAAAGTTAATGGGGATTTTTCTCCTAAATCCCATTAATTTCAGTATGATCAATACAATCAATATTTAATCAGTTTATTTCATTTAACTCTTAGACTTTTAGCTTTACTGTCTTGTCTTCTCTGAATCAAGTGAAGTCAAGCATGTTTTACAGGACTGCTTTTCTGTAATGCTGCGTAGAATTTTTTATTGTATTATGATTCTTCGTTACTTTCTAATTTCTTCATATATTACTCTTGAATTTATGCAGCATTCCAAAGGAAATTACCAACAAAATTGAACAGAAGCGAAATTAAGACTTTCTTGATACTTATTTCAAGGATACTGAGGTGCAAAGTCTCACAGTTTGTCTCTTATCTAATCTGGTTTTACTTAGAAGATATTGAGTTATATTTTGGCTAGAAGATATAATGCATGCTGTGTGTATTTAGCCATTTTGTATGTTTCAAATAACAGATGAGAAACGTTTATTGAAATTTCTGAGTTCCCATAACAATATTTTTACTGTCTCTGTCCACTTTTTGTTCCTTGCTATTGTTAGAATTTTTGTTCATGCCTAATTTTTTTTCAGCATTAGAATTTTCAGCTTCTTCTAACTTCAAAACTTTTAAAATTTGCTGACTCTCCTTTTTAATTTTTTCTTGTAGTTCTGCAATACTTTTTACATGAAGTTGTGCTTTGGTCACCCAGAATTATTTCCATTTAGTGTTTCTTGCCTTAATTATTTTCCCCTCAGACTTAAAAAAAGAAACCTTCATCAAATACTATATCTGTATGTCTTTTCTGAGAGTATGTCTTCTTTTTTACCCATGTTGACATGCATTTAATCTGGTAATTGTCATTGGGCCGTAGACCATTACCATCACTAAGTGAGAAATAACCATAAAAATGTAATCTTGGCTTTCCTGTGGAGTGCTGTCTGACACATCTCTACCTGCTCTCTTCTTTCTAATAGACTTTTGCTCCTTTTATACTTCAAAATACAGCTTATCTTAAAAAATATCCATAGTGACACTGAAGTATACTTTCTTCTTATTGATTAGAATTCATTAACTACTGTATACATGCAGTAAAATGTGAAATTGTGTGTTAATTATAGTTTATGTTCATTCTGGTTGTATATTTTTGAAAGCATATTATGCTTGCACTTGTTCCGTGTTGGAAACCATTTTGCAACTGGTCTTAATGTTTTCCTTTGTTATTTTCCTTTTGGGTTCCGTCAGTCTCTACTCTTAAATGATTAAAAACTGCATGGCGTATTTGAAGAAATTTATTTTTTTCTGTTGATCACATACTTAGTTGAGTGTTTAAGAAGCAAGAAAGATATGCTATGGATGTTAGTTTAGTAAATGCTGATGTTCTCTAATCTAGATTGATAGCCATCTCTTCTTTTGAGATTTAAAACTATAGAAACTTCATGTTTATTGTCCTGTCTTCCAAAGGCAAATTATTTTTAAAGGATATATTTGTTATTTAGCAGCTTCCAGGAATCCATCTGAAAATGTTAATGGCATTGACAGATTGTATTTTGACATGCCAAGTGTCACGAAGTATGAGGGACATGTGACTTCTGCAATTTAAATGATGTAAATATAATGGGTTTTTTCTTTTTTTTTTCTTTCTTTTTTTTCCTTTTGATATTTTTCTAGGGAGAAGAGTTTAATCAAAAGAAATGGATGCTAAAGGATTACAAGGAAATGATAAACTGAAGGTGCTTGTCATTTTACTAGCATATTTGGTAAGTTAAAGATCAATATTTTTCCCCCATGTTGAAGCAAATTGTGCTGAACATAGAAACTGTATTTTGTTTTACACATTACTGCTAACATTAAAGGTCTTCAAATGCTTGCTGCATGCAGACAATTGCTTACGCATTTTATTGATTTGAGCTTAAGCTTGGTCCACTGATTCATATAATTTTTGGCTGCTGCTTGCACTTAATTACAGAATTTTACCTGGTGAGCCTCTTCATGGGCAAAGGAGTGGACTAGGACAGAAAATATAAGTGAATATAGTGCTGTGGAGGGGATACTACATCACTTCAGAGGTGGTCATCTCTTACTCCAGTGTGCTGTATACATAGTTTAGGTGTTTGGAGTATTCAGTTTATGGACACAGTGTAGCATGGCATGAAATTACATTGGCTGCTCAGTGTATAACTCTGGCTTGCTGTGAAACGGAAGCAATTAATAATCCAGAAAGTTATTTCTAAGATCAAAACATGGATTTATTTCTGAGATTTAATATGTTTTGACAAATTTACTTTTATTTTGGTTTTTTTGTTGGTTTGGTGTTTTTTAGCTAAGTAAGGTAATTTGTGAGACCGGAGACTGCAGAGAACAAGAATTTAGGGACCAGACTGGAAACTGTATCCCCTGCAAGCAATGTGGGCCTGGAATGGAGCTCTCAAAGGTAAGGAAATCATGCTTTCTTGAATTTACTTTATTTCTGATAAGACCAGTTATGTATGTGATCTAAAATAATGCATATCTGTACTTACATGAAAGTATTTACTGTTTCAGCAGTTGTTCAAGAACCACATTATCTGTTTCATTTTATATAAAATGTGCAGTTTAGAAAATGATGATGGCACTAACAAAGTAGGCAGTACCATCTGGATGGGCTCTCAAATTTTTGTTATAAAGGTGAGTTAGTGCTACAAAAGAGAGAAGAAACTACAAAGGGGAAAAAAACTACAGGGAGTTAAGACTGAATAACTTTACTCCATAGATGTCAATGTGAAAAATTAATTTCAAAGCAGTGATTGGTACAGACTGCTGACGTGGAGGGGCTAAATTTTTGCACGGCTGACATTCACAATTGGTTCTGGATTTTAGGTGACTAAGTTTAAATATTTTGTATATGACTTCTTGTCTTAACAGAATGGTTTATCACAAAAAGGTCCTAAGTACCTAAATACAGATTAAGATTCAAGTGAGAGCTAATATATTTCCTTAGAACAGGAGGGAGATAGGTGATTGTTCCACTATGTCTGTAGTTGGAGCACTTCAGGAAGTCAAATTCAAGTCAGGCTCAATTTCTTTGTTTTATAATACATTAAAAATGCTATAAATCTAATTCTTATCTTTATGCCATGTAAAGTAATTGAAAAAGTTAAGGTCAGAAAAATACATGATAATATTTAGAAAGCACATAAAAAGATCTTGTTAATATCATGGAGAAAGAAAATACTCTTTGTATTTTTCTTCTGTAACAATTGCATCTCTTCCAAAAGAAAACCCCCATAAAAGTTTTTTAATTACTAGGTTTTTAGGACAGTGGGAATGAATCAATGGAGATGAATGCTGGCTGGGATTCTGTGCTGGGATTCAGAACTAGAAAGTTCACTTTGCAAAATTTTCAACAAAATTCCAAGTCTGAATCCAAGTCATGAGTGGGATCTTAGTTGTTTTCAGTTTGGAGAAAGTAGGTGCTGTGCATGAGCAGGGATAGAGAGCAATGAAGGAAGACATAGCTGAAAGAAGAAGGAGGCAGGGATATGTTGGGATTCACTAATGCACTAGAGGTGAAAGAGACAACAAAATGAGTTAGGTGTCTTGGGAGACTGGATGTCTTGAGGGAGCAAGTGTGTTATGCCAGAGATGTGAAGATGGTAAGGCAAAAAAGAGTGCAGGGTGCTGTTCAGGAAGGGTGAGTAGACTACCAAGACTCATACATGTGTATCAACCTTTTCTTCAGTATCCAGCTCTAAATTCACATCTTGCCCATTGTTGGAGTGTGAAGCTGTGACTCTGACATAACTGTAAAGTCAGATCCATACCTGAGAGATGGGGCCATAAAGAGCATGCCCTTTGCATGCAGAAGGGGAAACTCTGTCTTGTACTTCTTCTGATAGTGTAAAAAGGATGGTGAAGGTGGAAATCAGGAAGTTAGAAATTGAAACAAAAATTTATTGGAAAAATTTATTTTGAAAATTTGTTATGATGAACCGTTACTAAGTTTGGTGCACGTGTGTGTTCAAACTGCAGGGGGAAAAAGAAGCTTCCAGTTTATGTCTCTGTAGCTCTTACTATGTTCTGCTCCGAAAAAAAGTACAAGCTAAGTATTGTGGTTTGTGTATGATTTGAGGGGATTTACTGAAATTGAGTGACACATTATCTAATGACCCTCTGTGGTGACAGTTCAGTGTGTTAACAGAAATATTTAGTTTCCCACTTTAGTGGGAATCCCTTTATACATTGGGCAGTATTAGTTAAGATTTAGTCATATAAACAACACTGTTAAAGCAGAGATTTGGACATGACTTACGATATGGATGTGGTTTAGTTTGGATTTGTTTCAGTTTGGTCTTAAATTTGAGAACTCAAAGGTTCTAGGGGTTTTAATTTATAAAGACACATAAATATGCCACTTGATAACAGTGGGCCAGTACTATGTGTGTTTATATAGTCAGATGATATACTTACCTAGTTGGCAAATAAAACCCAAAAGCATAAAAACTAAGGGCCTCAGTAATTTTACTCAATTTAATAAAGAAATGCTAAATGAAACCAGCAAGGTTATAGTTTGCAATACTACACTATTCAAATTATGGTTTTGCTTCACCTATTTTTGTTTACAGTCTGATAGTCCTGATTCTTAGGACTAGTTTGGTGGTTTTGAAAATATGAATACTTGATTAATTTCATTGTGTAAGCAATTACTTCTCACAGACAGTAATGGACTTTGAAATTTTTTTTCTTCTATACTAAAAATGAAATAATAGATTTTGCTCAAGTGGAATCATAACTTACTTCATAAATAGAGGTACAATTTTCTGTGAATCATCATGAAGGATGTGATGCTGAGGCTGTAACTGAAATGTGGTCAAAAGTAGTCATGTAGAACTACAGCATGAAGCAACAAATATGTGAAGCCAAAGGTCAGAACTCAAAGGGAAGAGACATTTAATGATACACTAGAATTTGCAGCCCAGAAGTTTTGTTTACTTGGCTTTTTTAAATATGAGAAAGCAATGATATAATAATGCTATAGTTTAATAACAGTTTCTTAGGACTAAATAATGTGTCAGCTTTCCTATTAAATATTTAGTGCTCATGGATAAAACTAGATATACTGCTGGATATGTGAGCATGATTGTGTATAGCAATATACAATTTCAGTGGTGGAGTTTTTGATTCAGTTCCCCCTGAGTGTGTTAAGCAAATGACAGACATGTTTCTTATTTATGTTTGTAAGAAAACACATCAGCCTATATTGTTGAATGCAAAAGCCCAGCTTTTCTCATCTTATATGAGAAATTACTTTCTCTCCATTACAATCTAAATATGTAGTTTTCTTTCTTATCCTGACTGACTTTACAGAAATACAGGGCAAAAACTCAGCTGTACAGAGTACATATGTATATGTGAGTGTGTGTATGTATACTTATTTTTACAACTACTATACTACTTTACTATTATTTACAAATTCAGTTACATTTATATATCTATGTTGCTTTACAATATGAGCATTTCACCTTTCTAAACTAGGGAAGTGCTGTTGCCCTTTCTCACTTTGTACATGTAACATAAATCAACTTGCCCATGGTAATGCAGGATTTTTTTTGTACAACAAAGTAGACAGAGGCTGTAAAATGGAACAGAAGCTTTCTCTTCGTAAGGCACTATATGGGCAAGACAAAAGGCTGATGGGAACAAATCGTAGCAGGAGAATTTCTTTTTAACAGTGAGAATATTCATTCACTGAAACAATCTCCCTGGAGTGCCCATCACTGGGAGCTTTTAGGATGCAACCGGACAGGGTGTGCTAGATCATCTCAGGTCAGCTCAGGTCCCTGACCCATGAAAGTCTGAATCGGATCTTCTTTAAAGGTTCCTTCTAAACCTGGTTGTTCCGTGATTCAGTGGTGAGTGTTTTAATTTTGGTTGCAAACCAGTGCTCAGTCTATTGGATTGACCTTCCTGTATAGGTGAGCAACTTCAGACACCCTTGGTAGCATGAAACAAAACAAAACCAGCAAAAAACCCCAGCCTTATTTCATGTAACTAATTCTAAATCTAAACCACTCTTTTCAGGTTTTGCTGTCACAGTTTAATGGGGCTCTCTTTTACAAAAATATTTTCAATGCAACTTTTCTTCCTTGAAGTAAGAAAGAAATACTACCAGTCTCAGCTTTTTCTTTCTGATTGCCTATGTACTGTTCTAACGACAATACTGCAACGTTACATTTGCTTAGAAGTAAAATCCATTGATCACTTATGTTAACTGTAGTTTTATTAAGTACTTTTAATATATTGCCAGCAAAGAAAGGAAGCTTTGTTATTGTATCAATAGAACTGATGGGGAAGAGAGTGAAAGCTGTTTCCCATGTTTTGGGTTTTTTTGCTTCTATTTGTTAATTTAAAAAAAAAAAAAAACAAACCTCTGTATAGCCTTTTCTTCTCATAAACATGCATCTTTGGTAATGTTTGTGAATCCTTTGAATCACTGAATTAGCTTCGTTTTCAGTGTGCACAGTCTTTGTTTCAGGTTGTTTTTTTTGTTTGGGGTTTTTGTGTGTGTAGATTTTTTGGGTTTTTTTTTTTTCTTTTTTTGTTAAGCAGTGCTTTCTTCTGGGGTGGGAGACTGAAATGGTTTTTGATTCATAAGGAAGTGTTTGTTTCATATGGCTCAGCATTATGGCATTTCTCATTCATTTGGTAGATAGCAAAGTATCATGTAGCTAAGCACAATTCATTTAGTATCTTCTGTTCTTTAAGCGGCTACAGTTTCATTATCAGGCTAATTAGTTATTGGTTTGGCTTGATAGTAACAGCCTTTCATCCAGTCTTATATGTGTTTCTGAAATCAAACCTTATATGTTATTGAAATGTATACAAATCACAATTAATGCAGAAAAAAACCCACAAAACCAAACCATGACATAGTTTGTGTTTCAGCCTTTTTCTTAAAAATGTTTAAGTCCAGAAATGAAAGTCCTTCCCGTTTTTTCGCCATCATTTTTTTTAAAGTTATGTGCATTACTAGAGTTACGTCCTCAGTACACTGAGGACAATATATGACAAGGAAGGAATGGAAATGAAGAGGTGAAAGGGAGAGTGCCTGAAGCCAGCACTGCCATCAAGTGAGCCAGGATAATGTCACTGAGAGACAGCTGCTGTACAGAGAGCTGGTGGGACAGAGGCAGCTTGATGGTTGCGAAGGTGAGGCTGTGTGTCACAGCTTGCTTCTTGTACCAGGCACATGATGAAGAAAGAGGATGCCTGCATGTTGTCTCAAAAAAAGGAATTGTCAATTCAACAGGCAGGTACTGTTTGAAGCTATTCCTGGATGTGACAGTCCACACACAAGAACGTCAGAGTGCTGTTCTGTGACTGACGTGTTGTCCCAGTGAAGCTGCCGAGAGCAGCTGCTGCCATGTTTAGCAGTCACTCTTAACTTTTCAAAGCAAGAGAGCTGCTTGTGAGGAAGCCTGCCAGATCTCAGCTCAGGAGAGGCCAACATGTGTTTGTGGAAACTGCAGCAGCTGCATGGAGGCATGTCAAATCATCTTCACTGAGAATGAAACTTTCCTGACCCTAGCTGTGCACTTTGACACAGCAGCTAAGTCTGATGTTTGCAGCATGCTGTTGGAGCCTCTCCTGCTCAGGGACTTCTGGTGATAGATCCAGCTCATTATTGGATTCCAGATGAGGCTGACCCACAGCCTGAGGTACTTTAGGAAGCTAAAACTCTTCGCTATTTAACAAGGCCATGTACTCAAAGCTATTAGGAAAAACTTCATTTTCCAGCACCCGTGTAATGCAACAACCTGTTACGTGACCTGACACCAATTAAAAATGTCTTCATGCCTGGAAGACTTTTCCTTGAGTATACCCAAATATTCTTGTAATCATCATGGCATAAGTGGAACTGCTCTGCCTGTGTTGTCTATGGACTTACATAGGTTGCAGAAAATCAGTGGAACTAGAAACAGTTCTAAAATGTACTTGCAGATTGTGATCTTAATAATGCCTGAAAGCATTTTTTCTTAAATGAAATTTGGGGTTATTTTAATTGAAATAGTGTTTAAAATCTAATTTACTGTTCATTTACTGTCAGTGTTGGATTCAACTTTCAGGGAAAAACATACTTGACTCCAGTACTTTTTATAGTCTGCTCTACTTGTGGTTGTTCTGTCTGGATCAGTGTTTGGGTAATACATTGTGAAAGAAAATTTTAACAGTGGCCTGGTAGTTCTTGAAGAGGTATCTCCATTATTCTGTGCTTTAAATATTTATATTTTATATTTTAGTTAGAAACAAAATTATTATTTTGGTTTAACTAGTTTGCTACAGATTACTAGGCAGCCTTGACCAGTCACCCCACTTGATACCTCAGTGAAACACTTCTGAACAGAGTTTTTCTGGAGATGCATAAGTTAAAGGTAAAGAGATGGCACATTACTGTGATAATGAAAGCTGTATAGATATCAAGAAAATTGAGGTGCATTTGAATTCTGAAGATTTTCTGTAATTAACTTGAATTCATTTTTCTAAAGAAGTGTTTCAATTTTTATGGCTTGTACTGTGTATCTTTTGAGAGAGAAAAATTTCATTAATTGAAAAGGGAAGATAGAAAGGAAGGAGTGTGCTAAGTATTCTTCACAGAAAGCTTTACAACAGCAAAAAATAAAGACTGCATATATTTGTGCTGTTTCTTTCTGGCACAAAAATAAAAAATAGTTTATTGGACTCGAGCTAATTGATATTAAAAATTTTATTTCTCTTTTCTGCAATTCCAAGGTCAAATGCCACGGGAGATGAGCTCTCTTTTAAAGTTACCAGTGGGAGGATGGAAAGGATGAGGGGGAGTTGGGAACTATTCAGATCTCATCAACCATGTAACTTGACAGCTTTGTAAACAGAACACTGAGAAAACTGGTGCACATCAGTTTTGCACATGTACTGATAAAAGATGAAGAGTCAATTGTTTGCATCTTTCCTGGACTGCTAAATTATAAACTCAAATATTTCAAAGGGTTTGAATCCATCATCTAAATAATATCCTTCAGTTTGGGGAATGTGGTTAATTATGAGTACAGATCTGTTTGAAGTTCTGCCTGGTTTACAAGCTTAAATATTTATTTGCACCTGCCAGGCAGTTAACTACCTCAAATATTCTGTGAACATAAAAAGAACATACATAAAGTTTTAGTTGTTATGAATTGGTATCTGCGGAATTCCTGGCCAGGACGTAGAAGCCATCTTTGCAAAGATGGGAGACTGTAAATTCCTTGGGCAGAACATTTCTTTATATTGCGTCCACCATTTATACAGCTTTAAAGTAAACCATTCCATGATGCAAAGAATCACTTGGATGTGTCCATACATCCTGCTATAGCAAAGCAGATCTGATCTAGAAACAATTTACTCAGCTTTGGTAGTTTGGGCCAGTGAGTGAAAGCATTTCATTCTACCTTTTATTTCCTGCTTGTTTTCTGATCCAAAGCTTCAAAGGTAGTCTGGAAAGGAAAACTTAATTATAAGTTAATTCAAGCCTTATATTTGAAAGTTTGATAGGATGTGGGAGGGACTGATTCCAAGTGATTTATCAAAAGATGTGAATAGATACTGTTTAACTGAGTTGTGTAAAATATTCCATAATGCTACTACTTGGATAAGCTAACTAGAAAGAGTGAGTATTTAGAAAGAATGTGTTAAAGATTAATGATATTCAATGAAAAAGTTTATTTAGACTTTGGGAAAGCAAAATCTAACACAAGTTAGTCTGGTTCCAGTCCCTGGTGGTAATCATGTAGCTTTGTATAAAGTCTTACAATTACATAAATGAAATGGAGTGTAAAAATTAATGCAGGAAGTTACAGCTACAACTGACATGGCTTTGGCATTTATTCCTAGTGGAAACCTGTCAGTTTGAAACAAAATTATATAAAATCTTCTACATCTGAAGTAAGTAAAAAAAGAAAATAAATTTTTTTTTAAATCTTTTTGTCTACCAGCTTTAATATGGTCCTAGTATATCAGGAGGACCATGCTGTACAGAGCATGAAACTGTAGGATATTTTTTGTTGTTGTTAGTAACTGCAATGATTTGCCTGTCTGTTCCTTGATTTGAAAAATACTTAGTAGTAATAAACTATATTTCAGCTAAAAGTTGTTTAAGCTCATGGATCTGGAGACAGAGGAGGAAGACTATTTTTAGCATCTTTCTGTAGCTGTCATGAATTGTTCATTTTCTGTGTACTTTGAGGGCTTGTTCTTCAGTAACAGTAAAGTTACTGTTTAGTACTGAGTAAAGTTTATTCTTAACATGAAGGAAAATTAAAAATTCTTAGAATGTCCTGTCAAATTTTTCTGAAGTGGTTTATTGTTACTTTATCATTGCAGGTTAGAAGCACTATAAAATGCCTATTGGCTCACTTGATCACAGAGCTTGTCCCATAGATGCTTTCTCAGCACAAAACCTTGGAAAATCCAAATATGTTGGATTTTGGAGAATCTGAGTGTGTTTCTAAAGTTTAAAAGTTTTTTTATTGCAGCAGATTTGGTTAGGTTGGTGACCTTGGAAAAACTTGTTTATATGCACCAACATCATGCACATTTTATGAATCAGACTGGTGGAAACCTCTGAAGTTGCCCTGGTTGAAGATTTCCTACAGCTTTCCCACTGGGAATATGGCCTATTCTTCCACTGAAAATACATATTGGGAGAGCAAGGTCCCCATATTGTGCCTTTCCTAATAAGTTCTTTCTGGGAATTTGTTGTATTCCACTTGTGGCTTTGTGGTGTATCGCTAATGCGTCAAATCAAACTTCAAAGTAGCGGGTAAAATAGATAGGATATTTGGGTGATAAGAGGGAACAGCAGCTCCTAGTAACTTGATAACTCCCAAGAAGTTTATTGATAGTTCTTGGTAATCAGTTCCTAGGACTCAGTCCCCAAACTATTGCATACGGCTTGCTGTTTATCATTGTAACTTGTCCACTGTATTAGGTGTCCTTTTGCAAGTGAATGGAAATAATACCTTTAAACTCCTAAATTTGGCAGAAATTACCAACTATAACAATATTGCTTGTATAGTAAAATATTGTGCCTCCCTGTGATCTGCAGATCTATTAAACTTATGAAGCATTTTGATAATTGTTAGAACTGTAGTGGGTTGATTTTTTGAGATTCTTAGTGGCTAAGCAGCACTTCATGCCTAGCTGATGGTCATTAACCAGCTCTGGTTTATTTGATAACAGAAGTCCTAAGCTTTTAAAGATCAGTGCACTCTCTTCGGCAATTAACTTTGTTCACCTTAGCTATGAACCTTAATATCAAAGTGCTTCTTTGCTTTTTTTGTAACTGAGCAAGTGCCTTTATACTTCACTTGTCCCAGTTTCCTCGTTTTCACATGACTGACCTAATTAAAAAACAGACAGCTCAATAATTCTACCATAAGCTAGTAATAATGAAACTGTGGGAGTCCTTGAAGCCCTTTATCATTCAAATACACAGTGGTTTCTTGAATAAAGTGGATGACTAAGTATTACTTATAGAAGTAAGGGAGATTATTAGCAGTGGAAGACACATTTGAACTTGCTGAAAGGCTGGTTTTTGTCTGGAGAAAGACCTACTCTCAGTAATAATTACACTAGATCTTCATTTTGTCCCAGCATTCTCTTCTTGTTCACTCTTTCAGTGACTGAATAGCTTGCTATTGCTTGTTAATCCCTACAGGAATGCGGCTTTGGATATGGGGAGGATGCACAATGCATGACATGCAGGCCAAACAGATTCAAGGAAGACTGGGGCTTTCAGAAGTGCAAGCCTTGTCTGGACTGTGCGTTGGTTAACCGGTTTCAGAAGGCCAACTGTTCTGCCACCAGCAATGCACTATGTGGGGACTGTTTACCAGGGTAAGACCATTTCTGAAGATAAGGCTTGAACAAATTCTAACTTAATTTACATTAAAATTGCTTGTTCGTGTTTTCTGGATAAATGTTGGTACCCTTTGTGTGTGTATGAAGGTCTTATCTTCTAATCTTGGCTTTACTTTATTATCTGAGTTCATAATGTGTGAATTACAATAACAATTATCTACAAAAATGGTTTGATAATTATCTACTTGGTCATGAGAGTATTGTCTGTACAGCACCTGAGCAAAATACCTCACAGTGTTACTGATGACTTAGTTCATTGTACAAAGAATTAGACAATTGGAAACATACAGAGCTACCTTCTTCAAAAATGATCACATTATTTGCTTGCATTTTTCCCCTCCTTAGGTCAATGCCTAATAGTTTTTAGGTCAAAAGCCATGGCTGTGGTTTACTGTCTGAGTTTCCTTCACCTTTCTTTTCTTCAAAATTCATAAAGCATGATTCTAGCTAAGAATCATAAATTAATCTGAAATAATTGTTTGCTGAAACTACAAAAATCGAAGAGCTGTGCTTAGTTTGTTGTCCTGTTGTCCCAAAACTCGGTTGCTAATTTTCTCTATTTGTAGTATTAAATCTTAATTTGTAATTGTAGTATTAAATCTAAAAGGCTATTGTTTGGATTGTTGCCAAGTTCTGATAGTATAAACACCTGCCATGAATTTGTAAATAGACATTTTTATTGCTATTTTGAACTGGTAATTTAACTGTTAGGAGTAGTGTATGAGAACTCATTTGCAATTGTAACAGCCTTTGTATTTTCAGAGTGCCTATTTCAGACATGCTTAGAAGTTCATACATTTGTTTAGTATCTATAGTTCAGCTGGTTTACTATATACATATATATATATATATATATATATATATATATACACACACACACACACACACA
>VWZN01008867.1:150458-161865 GCA_013396955.1 Regulus satrapa
ATACTTTCCCTAGTGGTAAAACAGAAAAAAAAAAAAAAAATCCCACTGTCTCAGCTTTGCTGAAGCTTTTTATGTTATTTCATTAAACATAAATACAGCTTTTTAACTTGAGAGTAATTTTTGGATGACATTCATTTCTACATTAGTTCCACTGTTTATATAGTGGAATTTTAATTTATTTGTGTCACTTTCTTCTTTCTGTTTACAGAACTTTGTGATTTTAAAGCTGTCAGGCTCCAGATAATGTTTTCCCATCAATTAAGTTTTTCTGTAATTTTATTTGGTTGTTTTGTACAGTAAAATTTGTATTACTGATGCAAAACAGCCTTTGAAGAGGACATGCACATGAGTCAACTGGCATCTGAAAGTATATAGCAAGTTAAATAATTCTTAATTATTTGGTTCTGTTCCAACATATATCTCTTTCCTATTTCAGTAGTTGTTCTGATTTGAGGTTACCTCACAGCATCTCTCATAATCCTCTTTGCCATTTTGAACATTGTGATAAAAAGCAGCTGAAGTATATATAAACCTTTCACAACATTTATAAGCAGTGAGAGCTAATTTAAGCACAGATAATAGCATCATTAGCTTATAAATATCAATACTGGTTTATTACAGAGACATTACCTTCTCATTATTTCAAAACTGGAATGTAGACTTTGGTAAAAATGTAGTAAGTCTGTCTGATATATTCCATATGTGACCTGATGGTAGAGTAACTTATCTTCACGAAGTCTGAAACAAGTTCCACTAGGTGTTTCAGAGAGATGAGAATTGCTATTCATGTCTTAAAAGGTTTCATTACAATTTTATTTCTTTCACTCATCATAAAGAGAGTTAACTTAGGAAACCTAAATACTTCCAATTCATTGTTCTTGATAATTGAGATGGTTCTGACCCATTGAGTCATGTATAACTTAGAGTCAAACTGTAAGTAAGTAAGCAAAGTAAAGCTCCTTTTCTTACTGCTCTGAATTTACTTTATATGTTGGGTTCCTCTTCTAAAAAAAGTTGCAAAAAAAGAGAGGGCAGATTTTTCTTTATTTTAATAACAGAGGTATTACCACTAAAATGAGTTAAAATAATTCTGAAGCATTACTTAACAGAGAGGAACTTCAAATACAATGTGTTCTAAAATTCCCCAACTTACTCTCTTCAACTTTCCTTGCATGTACCTCTTATTCCTATGCCTATATGTTTGAAAGTACTTTATTATGTAGCTTGTTACCACTACATATATGTTATGGTTAGTAGACAGAAACAGTGAAAAGTATTTCCCTCATTTCTGTCTGCTATCCTGTCTACTCCTCTTGCTCCTCAAAAAAATTGAAAAAAAACCCCCAAAAACAAACCAACAAAAAACACCCAACAAGCCTAAATAAACCAAAAAACACCACAAATTTTTCATAGAAGAAAATTTAGCTTATGAATTGAAAGGACATTGCAAGGAGGTGGAATTCCCAAACCAAACAGAATTTCTGTTAAAGAAGCTAGACCAAGGAATCAAGATTTGGAAGCTGAAGCTTTCAGGACATCCAATCAGTTTAAACTGTTGAACTCTTGCACTATCCTTAAACCTTTTCTACCCTTCAGTTTATTTTTTACAGTGGAAAATTTGTTTCACATCTATTACAGCTTAATTCTGCAAAACTGTAGGATTGAGGGGACTTCCAATGAATTTATTCACTTACTAGTAACTTCTGTAGAACAGAACTACTCAGTACATGTCTGCTCTGTTATGAAAGTCCACAGTATCCTCAAGTAATGAGTGTTTGAAATTTCTTGATCTTCTTTGAAGCTCTTACAATGACAATAAGCAGGGTCCTTATTTTGTGCCTGCTACCTAAAGTCTAACTTAGATTTCTTTGTACAGTGAAATTTTATTTCACTAAGTGTATTTCATAGCCTAATTCAAGCTACAAACTGAAAGAACTAGGCTAGTAGTGGATGCTTTAGGGCTATCTTAGTATAGGTAGCATTAGCCCTGTCAAGTATCTAGAGGTAAGATGCAAATATTCAAATACACCCAGGATTCTGATTCCAAAATTGTCTTGCTTGACACCTACCTAACTGTGCAAACATTTAAAAGCCCAAGGGACCTACAGCATTTTATTTGTCTCCAGGAATATTCCACTGATTCTGGTCCAGGTGGCTTGGAGATGTTGCATCTTTAGTTTAGGCCAAAAGGTTTGTGATTCACCTGCTTTGCCCTGACTGCCCTGGAAGGAAGTATATATGCTTGGACTGGGCAGGATGCTCTAAACTGTACAATACAGACGTCTTTCTCTATCATAGTTGATCTAAGAGGTAATGGAATTGGAATTTAAGGAGGCACCTCCAAATTTCTCTGTACCCTTCAGTGGTCATCTAAAGACTCTTGCAACACTGAGCAGTTACTTGTGCAGCCAACACTGAAGCCATCAGGATCTACAAGCTAATTGCTCTGTTGCTTGTCTCTGACTAAGTGTGTTCCATGGTGCCTTCTGATGCCAAACTCAGCAGAGCACGTTGGGGTAGTGTGTGGGAGCCCTTTCCTTGGTGACTTCTTTGAGTCCAGAGTTCTTCCCTCATCAGGCGTACTGGCTGGCTGTTGACTTTTACTCTGTGACTCTCACATCACAGGTGTGTTCCTGTCATAGGCAGGTTCCCAGCACTGTGGATGCAGCCCAGGTGGTGCTGTGCTTGGCACTGGAGGGCCTGGGCCTGTTTGTGATCCTGGTTTCAGCCCTTCTCAAATTCTCAAATTAGCAAGTTGCAATATAGCTCAATAGCTCTAAGATTGATTGTTGAGATGATAACACTGTAATTTTCACACTCTGACTGTAACCCAGTCATGGTTAAATAATAGAGTCGAATTTACTACTCACAGCTTTTCAAAATGAAGGCAAAAGCATATCCTGGTGAAAGTATACCTGTCAGACTGTTCTTTTCTCAAACAGAAATTGTTCAAATAGTTAAGAACTTGATTTGTGTTGTTGCAGTAAAATACAGGCTATAAAAGTAGTGAGTTTCCATTTAAATTATTATCTGACTAATTAACCCAACTCTATTCCCTACTTCCTGCTTTATGTGTGTAAAGTACAGGTGCCTAGGTCAGACTTTCTATTTCAATTATTCTGCTCTTTAATCTCAAGTAATGGGCAGTCCTCTGTTTTGGCTGTCACTACATTTGTACTATTAGATGCCTTGAGACTGACCAGCAGATCATAAAGGAGGTCTGTTGATAACATCCAATGGAACCTTAAAAAGCTGAATATGACACTGTAAAGGCTCTGCAAAAGTTTAATGCATTGCTTCATGTACTATAATGAATAATCCTCTACATCAGGGAATGAATCTACACAAAATAGTTACTAGAAGACATTTTGCTGTGTTAATTGGTGTGGGTTTAGAAATTTTTTGTCTTTTGATTTAGAAATTTATTGTCTCCTTGTCTTTCCTTCATTATAATTGTATTTACACTTTTGAAATGCAAATATTTTCTGTGAAAAAAAAAGACAAAATATCCTTGATATAAAAGTAAATATTTCTGTGGAGTATGCAAGACCAGGGTATGGTTCAGTAGCAGAGTTTGCAGTAGAAGTACAAAGCCAACCAAAATTTGGATTTTCATGTGTATGTCTTGGTAGTATTTCTTTCTGGAGGCTTTAGAGAACTTTCTTTGAATTTCCTTTTCTGTGTGTCATTTTCCAAGCAAATATATCCTTTAACTGCATGTGGCAATTATAATACTGGATTTTTCTTTTAACAAAACATGGCTTGTTAGATTGATTTCACAGGTTCCCATAATTAGGGCTGTGTGAGATGGATTGTGACACATTCTTTGGGGTCAAAAATATACATAAAAAGTTCCATACTGAAGAATTTCTTATATATGAAGGAATACTGTGATTCTTGCAAAGAGGAAAAATACCAAACTGGAAAAGCCTAATTCTTTCCTAGTTCTTTCCTGCTCTTACTTTGTGCAGGCTTGTGATGTAACACATAAGGTTTTCTCTTCCAGGGATGCAACCATAAGGTTTTCTCTTCCAGAACTGGATGAGTTTGTGTCCCACACTTGTGCTGATTGTCTCTCACAGACATTGCTGCAGTTATAAAAGGCTTTCTTGCTCACAGTCAAACATCTCCTGTCATTCTACATCACTCTCTTTTAAGTTCTGAGTTAAGAACTGAGTTGGCTTTGTTGATTGATCACCTATCAGAGGACTGGGTGGTTATTATTGAGGACATGGACCATTTCTTTAATGCCTGCATCACACTGATCTCTGTACAAGAATTTTCCTTCCTGCCAGTTTTGTATTCTTTCAGAGAAAGTGCTTTTTCCTTCCTTGCCCTGGAAGGCTAGGTCTCTGAGAACAGGAAATTTGCCTTCCACTGTTTTAACTATTATGTATTTAAGCATGGTGAATGTTGCCAGTGGCCCATAGGGTATGACAGTTGTCATTTTTGGCTGCCAAAAATAATTTCAGAATTGTAAATCTAAGTGTTATTGTAAACATTTTAAGATACATGGTAAGAATAGAATTTGGGTTTTTTCTGTTTGCTTTCCTAGGTGAACACTGTGTATCCATATTATTGTCATTTATCCCTTTTTAATCCTTCTGATCATGATGACCAATTCTTTCTGTGCTGACAGTAACAGAGATCTCAGACAAAGAATGTTCAGATTTTACAAAAACAAGTGAATGGGTGAAAAAGAGAGAGTCACATTAGTGGACTTACTGACATGAGAAGGTTGTGACATAAGCTCCTACCACATTTGTTTACAGCAGAAAATGTACAGAAAAGAAAATAAAGGAAAACAAATTATATATTCTGAACTTCTTAAAACTGTTCATTTACTATGAGTGGGGGAAATAAGAGAAAAAAAATAATACTAAAGTTTGAAACTTTAAGAAAATAATCTCCTGTAATATAACATCTAGATTAGTATTAGCAGACCCTACTTAGTAAGCTGTTAGCAGTATAAGTATTAAATTATTTCAGAGTGAGCAGATATAATGTAAATATCTCCATAATACAGATGGAAATCATAGAATAAATCAGGAATAGAAATGTATTTTTTAAACATTACTTTTTCATAATCTCTGGAAATGTAATGTATAGAATATATATGGTCATAACCAGTAAAACTTAAAGTAGATGAAGTTAGTGTGATGTTTGACCAAGCTGAATTGCTCAGAGAGGCTTTGGCTGTCTAGTTTTAGCATGAGAATTGCACTGATTATATGTAATCCATTTTTATCTATTAAAGCATGTATTGATGTATTTTGGAGAGTACACAGTATTCCACAGTGTTCTTTGAAAATACATTCCTTGTTTCTTGCTAGAATATGATTGAAAATATATATCTTAAAATGAAAGTAGAAATGTCAACATGTGATTTTTTTTAAATAAATCGGATCAAATTTCATTTATTTTGTGAACTCACATCACAAGCTTGTGCAGCTGATAGTAAGAGTTCACATAAGCAGTACCCATCTGGCGTTCAGAAGGTTGTATCTGGTCGGTTCATGACAACATACAGGGCATCTTTTGTATCTTTGTTCTAAGTCACAGCTGGCAATTCTATCTGCTAATCCCAGTGAAAGCTGCAGCTGGAAATGCAAAACTACTTTTGAACTTGCATATCCTTCCCCAGAGATGTCTGAAGCATTGGAGATGTGTTTCTTTTATGATTCCTCTTAAATTAGGGAATGAATTGTTGCATTAAGAGTGAAGTCAAGCAATGAATCCTCAAATACCCATTGTAAGACCATGTTTTATATAACAAAAGAAAGTAAGAATTACCAAATATACTTAATTTTGCATGTTTTAATGCAATAAAAACTCACTGTAGAGCTCACTTCTTTATCACAATTAACAAGTCCTTATTATAAAATGATGAAGTAATCACTGTATTCACTTCTAGCTCTTGTTCTAAAAAATGAACAAGCATATTGAGTTTTGTTTCCTGACACTGTTAAGTACAGTTGGAACATTAAATTCTCAACTGCACAGTATAAGAATTTCAATGTGTTTTTTCAAAGCAGCTTACCATACTTCAGTTTCTAGTAGTAACTTGTGCAACCTTTCATCTTATGAGTCAATCCTATAATTAGTATCCTTCTTTGCCAGAGGCATACTGCATGTTTGTTTTAGGTACAGAAAGTCTGCAAGAAATTTAACTTAATCATTACTTTTTAATGTAAGAGCTGGTTAGCTCAATTACACTAGATTAAAGTGAACTTGAAATTCCTGAGTTACAGAGAAGGGGCTAATCTGTGACCTGTAGTGAATAAATACTGTTTCCTATGGTTTTTTCCTTAGTAATGTGCATTTAGTAATGTGGTAGCCCTTCAGCCCAGGCTTGTAGTGGCCATAAGCAATTATCTGTATGGATTGGATTTCAATGTTCTTATTTAATTTGGCCATTAGGTTATTCCAAATTATTCCATGATTGCATGCATTGCAGTAAAGCTGCAAAACATTTTTTTCAGTAAACTTTTGGTTTATTATATGTAGTCGTAATCTGAAAAAAAAAAAAAAGTAGTCATTACAGCTTTTCAATATTTTTTAGATGATTTCTAATTGCAGAAGCATTAGACTGTTTAAAATATATTAATTTAATAATGTGATTTTAAGCAACATTCAGACTGAAAACACTGGTTCAAATTTCTCTCTCATAATCACATATCATATTAATAATCATAAATCAGGGAATGGTTGTGTTAACCTCACTTCAGAAGCACTGAGTTTTGGTACCTCTGGTATAAATCCATGCTGATTGCCGTGACCTTAGGTACAGAGTCCAAGCTGTGACTGGCATGTAAATGTAAAATACTGCTAACCAACTGCACAGTAGTGTGTTGGGGGTTTTTATTCTGCTTGGTGCTGGTAGGTGCTATTTGACTCAATGATCTTAAAGGTCTTTTTTGACTTGTGAGGATTTTATGATTCTAAGTTGCTCAGCTACAAAATTCTTTGGCTGTGTTCCACATAAATGTCTTGGTTTTAAGAAAATACAGCAGAAAACATGGACTCCATCTAGGTTCAAACTGTCCATACTGCCAACTCTCTATTAAGAAAACCATTGTCAAGCAAAAGAACACTGAAATACCACACTAGAGGTCTGGAACTACCTGGAGGACTGGAATGTATCGGTAGGATAAAATGCAATAGCCTTATAACAAGAGTTGTGTGCTGGGCACCTTAGCAGTAATGATTCATTGTAAACCAACAACCTCATGAGCTGGGGGCAGCCTAATGTTCCTACAGATCACTTATATCTTCAAATTGTTGTCCTCTACTTAGCTCAACTTTAATTTTTTGGGTCATAGACTTCACACATTCTCACTCTTACTGATTCATTTGTGCTGAAGCAGTATATTACCAAGCTCCTCTTTTACAATGATCATAGAATAATTTCACATGTTTTTTTGGGCAGTGACATGTGCCTTTGAACTACAGTCTGTGACTGTTTCCTAAAAACATGAGCTCTTTGTTAGAGCTTTTTCTTTAACTAAAGGGCTGTGTCCACCAGTTTTAGTAAAGTTTAATTTCAGTCCAGTCATATGAATCTATGTGCATATTACTGAATGCGATTTATAGTTACCCTGTCTGCATGTGGAAATTTAAGATGGAGTTAATGCACCGTAATTTGGGCATCTAAAAGTTAATGCTTAGCACTGAAGTTGTCAGCCCAAACTCACAAAGAGGAGTGAGAATTAGGTACCTCAAAAGTTCAGTCAGGCCAGATAAGGTAAGCCTCAGTGACTAACACTAAGCAGTCTTTCAAGCCTTTTCAGAATAATTACTTCTCAGGAGATCCTGCTTTTGGCTTTGTTTTAGAAAGAGAGACTAAGGTGACTAGTTCTGGCTTTGTCTCCAGGCCTTCAGACTTCTATAGTTATAGTTCTATAGTTAACTTCTATAAGTTGACTTTATCCCCACAGCTTCAAGTGGTGAATTAATAACTGCTTTTCATAAGCTGTTGTTATTTCTGATGTCAAAGCTACAGCTCTAATTTGTAATACAGTTTGCATGTGCATGCACACATATGCACTGTAGGCAACTTCTTTGCAGTAAATCACAGCATTTAGGATATCTGCAGTAATACAACAAGCTGGGGATGGGTGGCCAAGTTCTAAAGGTGGTAACCTCTTTGTTACAGAATTTTGAAAATTTGTATTTAATCCCATGAATTTCATAATGCTTACCCCAAAAAGTGGTTTTAAAAGATCCTGAGACTGCAAAGTTGAAAAATACTAGTAGCATTGGTTGTGCAACTCTTACCCTTAATTCAGAATTGTAATTTAGCTCAGTGGAGTGTATTATGAAACTGTCTCAATTACATAAACACACTTTTTGCTTTCCCTAGTGTAGACTTATTTCTCCCCCCAGCATGTGCCTTGTGTGGAGAATTTAAGGTAACTTAGTGATATTTAAGCATAATTGTAAACAGGAAAAACATAAGTGCAGAGCAAGCCTAAGTCTAGTTTATTTAATTATGTTTCAGTCTACATATCATGTGACTGTCAGCTGTGCAGAGAGGGGCCCTTACTACTTCTGCCAAAGCTTTACAACTGGGCAAATTCAAGTGGAGAGGAGAAAAAAGCTTTTACCAAGCTCAGCTTTTAGCCTAGTGGCTAAAACAGTCTCCATGAAGGTGGCAGAAATCTTCATTTCATACATCTTGGCAAAGAGCTTTTAAGCTTTCTCAGAAGGCAGAAACCCCATCATTACATCCTCTTTCAAGAGTTGCATCTGAAAGGCATTATAAGCCATGCTTGTGATTAGTCTCTTAATTTAAGTTCAAAATAAATCATAGATTTTTTTTTTCTTCATAGAGTTTTAAGAGAAGTGGAAGCTCTTCTCTGTCTCTGAGTAATTTATGGGAAGAGCAAAGTATATTATCCTTCAGGTTTCTGACGCTATAGGCTGAGCATGGTGGCATAAGGAACTGTGTTACTCATATGACAGATATTTCAGATTCTATTCTGTATTTAACCTTTTTTTTCACATTGTATAAGAAGCATGTGATCTAATACAGACCTCTAACTTCCCAGATAGATTTGGATTTTTATATTACAGTTTTTACAGCTTAACTTTTGTGTACTTAAGCTTGTTCCTTTGTCACTTTTCAACATGGATACCAAAATACAATGGCATCAATATTTTATGTGTATTGATCTTTAGACTACTCCGAATTCTCTGCAGTTTGAAAGTTGTTGGTGTTCTGTATTTTATTTCTCATATATTCTCTCAATTTGGAAATAACCTTTATTAAACTTTAATGTAATAAATTGTCTGATGTTGAACACACGTGCACACACACATGTATTTCCAGATCTCTCTGAGTACTGATTTTTTATGAGTCATATCTAATAACAAGGCTCTTTCTGCATGGGAGTTCTAATACTTGGAAGAATTTCCTTAGCATTTCTATTTTTCATATTTGGTAACAAAAAATATGAGTATATTCCAGAGTATGAAGAGTGAAGATGTTTCTAATTATCAGGATTTAATTTTCCTTTCCTAGTTATTTCAAATTTTAATTTTAGGCCAGGAAGCAACAAGGGAAAGATACTAAAACTTAAAATTTCTGGCAACTGCTGGAGCATCTAGCTGTCTGGACTAGATAAGTTATTTGGCCAGTTCAAGAAGTTGCTTTCTGAGCAAAATAAGGAAATGATCCCTGCACCTAATTTGAGATTCAAATATAGTAGTTTTTCTTAATGTATCACTTATTGATATATTTGTTTTTGAATATACAATCACTATTTTCTAAAGCCTTAGAAGCTTTATGAATGAAATATAACACAGTATACTTTATTTTTCTGATGACAGAACAGCTTGCAAACAGAAGTGATGTATCTGAGTTCTGTTCCCTTTACAAAGCATTTTTAAAACAAGGACAAAAGCCATAGTACTTGAAAATGTATTGCATTGATTATTAGTGACGTTTATGGAAATTTGTGCGAACAAACTTAGGACACAGTTTTGAAATCATTATGAAATCTTTTGCTTTACTCCCTGGGTGTTACCACAGCTAAACCAGGATAAGGTGGAAAATATTTGTGATAGAAAGTGAAGTGCTAGAAATTGCTTCTTGTTGAATCAGAGAGGGACAAAAACTCTTTTATGATGGATTTACATTTCATTTCTTGCTTTACTGGAATTTGTACAAATAAATACATAGATATATGTATTAATTTGAAGAAGAGCATGTATGTTCCCTGCCTAGGGGGAGGCTTAGCTGCTCTGCCAGCCCTCAGTCATGGTCACAGGGTAGAGCTTTCCACACTGTCGTATTTCAGCCTACTGGAAACCAATCTGTGCACCAGTCTACAACCTCATCACGCAGCAGCGGTAAGAGCTTGTTTGAACTTTTTGGAACAGATCTGTAACCTGCATGCATGGGATTCACAATGTTCAGTAACAGTTTTGAGTAATGGAAGTGGGTTATTCTATGTAGGCTAAAGAGACAACCTTCAGACATGTTTATTCTTCTATTTACAGGCGTGCCATTGTCATTTAACTAGTGAATATACACGTAGATTCTGTAGGGTTTGTGGCCCCCTCTCCTCCCTTAGCAAATGGGTGATGGCAGTAGCTGCCCACACGAGCATGGTTTGGTGTTTCAGCGGTGCAAACTCCTCCTCTGTTTATGTGGGCAGTGTCTTGTGTAAGTGCTTTGGGACTGAGAGCAGTAGAGTGCGTCCAGAGACTGAATTGAGCAGAAATCGTCATAAACAGACCAAATTGACTCAAATTCTGCACAGGGATGTTTTTGTTCTCTAACTAGATAATCCTAAAGATTAAATGGGACCACACATACAGCATATAAAGTGCAAAAATATAAAAAAGACTCCCTGCTTTCATTTTCTGCTAAAAAGATGAAACACCTTTCATAGCCTATGTAGGATGGATGCATTCTACAGTTGGATTTGAACAAGAGAATAGGCTAAAATAGCATGTTCTATTCTATTTCACAGAACATGTCAGGCAAAGAATGTAGTTAAAAGTACAAGTTGGAGGTGGTCTAAGAAAATAGATTTTCTGCTCTATCTAGCAATTTCATATATTCTGGCATAAGCTTTATGGGGACATTGTTTTAACACATGAAAACACCTAAAAAAGAAGCTACATTTTCAAGAAAATAGGTGTTGCCCACATTGACAGCTGTCAAAGATGTAAAGTTGGCCTCTAGAAGCAAAAGTCAGAAAGGTAATTGTTGGCAACACCGCAGTCATTAACAGCAGCACAGACCTGGTGCCATCAGATCATGCTGGGTGTTCCCAGTTTGTGGAGGAGAGATCTGTCTTTTCTTATTAACAACCAGTTATGTTGAGGGATAGAATGTGTAGTTCAGTGGTGACAGAGATTTTATCATATTTCCTCTGATTTTTTTTTTTTTTTTTTT
>VWZN01008867.1:176780-217379 GCA_013396955.1 Regulus satrapa
TACATTATCAGAAAACCTGGCACCATCCTGGCAGTACTCAATGCTCAGGGAAACCCAGCACCATAATGGCCCCTGAGTGCACAGTTTCGAGGTCTTTTATAATCACTTTTATCCAATTAACAATAGAAATGTATTCTATTTTTCTAAGTTTCTCACCCTAGTGATGCAGTACACTAATTTCTAGTATCTGTCTCGCTCTTTTGTGGATTCTAGTTTCTCTAGAGATTCTGGAAGCTTTCTTCGTGGGTGAGGGTCAAAGTCAGTGCTTTCCTGGAGGTCAGGATCCCCCAGAGCAGTCAGAGGGACTCTTCTCTGCTTCTGGGTTCCCAAAATCTTGTACAATTTCTCCCTATTCAGACTCTACAGTGTATCATTAGGTGTGCATTTTTGGCAGAGAAATTTCCATCATGTTAACAGGACAGGACCAGGACTAGGCTTACTTGAGATTTATTTTCAGGATGAACACTGGCCAGCTGTATGACTCCAAGACAATTATTTAATCTCAGTCCACAGCATTTTTTCCCATCTGTTCTTCATCTTTCATGTCTTTTTGAAACATTTTGAAGCAAGGATGGTCTTTGTACTGCCTGTGGATGTATTACAGTCTTGCATAGGTCTATGTTTTATTATTATATTTCAAAAGAATAATGTCAAGTCAGAATATAGCATATTTTTTTATATGTACACACAAGTCTAAGTCTTTTTAATGTGGGTTTTAATGCAGGTTTAATCTTCAGGTTTAGGTAAATTTTACATCATGCAGTAAGTATACCTCTAGTCTTTTGGTGTTTGGTCAAATAAAGAAGTACATACAGGTTTCTTATGAATTTATGTAACCATTCTTCTGTCACTTCTTTTTAGGGACTGGAGCTATTTCTCTCAGCACTAAAGCTGAGTGCTTCCCTTATGCTCCCCTGCTGATTCTCATCAAGCATAGTCCAGTCTTCAATGTAGCATGTTTGGAGCAGTTGTGTCTGAGCTGTAACATCTGTGAAGTTAAACTTCAAGGAGCATCCTATGAGGACCCTGAAAGTGGATCTGACCTTTCAATCTCTCTCTCTATTTCTTCAGAGTCTCAAAAGGTCTAATGGAGAGAGCTTAATAGTATAAGTAAATACAGCAAGAATTAAAAATACTTCAGTGTGTTTAGGGGGGGTCTCAAATATGGCTACAGGTGTCAGAAGATGTGGGACAACATGGTGACAGTTACTCTGCCTGCAGATTTGTGCATGCTTTAGGATATTTTTTTCTGCTGGTTCTAATTTGAAATTATATTCCTGCCATTGAAGGACATTTAAAAAATCCATTACTGTTTATAAAAGGATCACCTATTAATAAACTGAAGCTTTTATTACGTATTACATTATAATCAATAAGCTAGTTTGGGGAGTTAGAGAGTTAGCATGTTACAGTATGTGTGGTTGAAGTCCACTCCCTCTAATTATTACATTTTTGGGAAGTGGCATTGTTCTGTTAAATGTAGCAGGAGATTAGCTTTAAATTAGATTTAGTTTAATAAAGGTCAGACATATAGACAAGGACATTGTGTTTAATTAGTAGTCTCAGTATTGGAATACTTGTTCTTATTCTTGTTATAGCATATAATTTTAAATGTTGAAAAAATTGTAATCAATTGTCAAATCAAAATGTCAGACTACAGCAGGTGTGCCATGAAAGTATTTATATGGTGAGACTGTTACCAAGATTTTTCTTTATTAATGCATTACTTTTAAGGGTCAAGCTCCATGGTGAACTAATTCGTTCATTTAGGAGTCCCTTCCATTCAAGACGGTCTGTTTTTCTCACTGTAGTACTGTGTCAATTCAGATTTTCCACACAAAACACAAAAATCAGATTGCTTCATCACATCCCTTAATATAATTTTTTTTCAGCTATTTTCATCCATAAAATGTTTTTTGCTTCTGTGGATAATCCCAGTAACCTCTGTTGATTCATTACACTCAACAGGCTCACACTTGTCTGTGATGAACTCCAGCAATTATTCCTTAAAGTACCCAAGGTGCCTTGACTAAAGCAAAGCAATCAGCAAAACAGATGCAAATTGGCAATAAATATTATTCATCTTCCCACACCTGGTTTGTGTGGCAATGGAAACATTGAGACAGTATTCAGAATCCATTATGGAAAAAGACTTTTGCTTTAAAGCACAGGGAAGAAGGTTGGACCTGCACAAGAATAGTTGAAAACAGTACAGGCAGCCATGGCAGAGAGATGCTTCAGCTCTTCACCAGTGAGATTATTCATTTGTGCAAAAGCCATGAATAACAGTTCCCAAATTCAAACCAATGTGAGCAAGTTAGCCAACTGGATGTTTTGCTGTTGTTTTGTTTGGTGTTTTGAGTAGTAGATACCACCTTTTGGTCACTGATGTAATAATAAACAGTCATACAGTACAATTACTCAGATAATTACTTTCACATATATATTTAAATGTGAGTAGTTTTGAATAATTTTTATGTATACTTTCATACATTTAAGATGTTACAAAACATACTTTTTCACTACATGTGCATGAAGAGACTTGTGCTTCTTTGTATATACTTTGTAAATAGGAAAAAAATCCAATGTGCATTTCAGTATATGGCAAAATATTTTTAGAACATACAGAGATTTAACTTTTCACTAATAACAATTCTTGAAAAAGCAATGTTCAGAAATTTTGCCAACATCTGCCACAGTATGTTTTCCCACTGGAATTTAAACTTTGTATAATTGCTTTTATCCAGCAACCCTAGAGAAAGATTTTTTTTTGTTGTTGTTGTTTGTTTTGTTTTTTTTTAATGAGTGAAAGCTTGAGAGCAGATTGGGAGGAAAAAATTAAGAGAGTGTTTTAAAATATATGTGTATATTTTGTATATACTTTTTTTTTCTTAATTTAACCAAATTGGTCTTTTTTATATTGCCTGTGGCAAGCAATGTTGTAGATGCCAATAGAAAACATCCATTACTACTGCATTTAGACTGCCCACATGTCATGTCTAGGGACTTACAGTGCTGTTTTAAATACTCCTTTAACACATGTAAATTAAAATCTTGTATAAATTGTTTTGTAATACTTTTTATACTTGTGAATAAAATGTTACATGTACCAGTCTTGGTTTGTTGACCTCAAATTAATAATAGTTTTCTCTACAAATTTAGAATTCTTCTAATTCTTTTAGAATTCCATAATGGTGTAATTATATTAAGGTTATGGTGGAATTCGGTGCATCTTTGTCTTGAGATGTTTGTGGTTTAGCAGTGACATCATTCTTCAAGCAGGAGGACTCTGAGGAAGCAGTAAGTTAACATCAATGCTTAAAATAATAGTGCTTAAAAACAGTTTAAAAATTCTACTTCTCAAGAAAGAGGGAGAGGGAGAAAATACAGATTGCTGTCTTTACAATGTCTTAGAAAAGAGAACTTGGTGCTCCACACCACTATGTTGTTTCAGACGGGACAGATAAGCAAATAATGAGAAGAGCTGTATTTTTGAAGCAGGGTTGGAGTCATGGCCCCAATTTTGATAATTAAGAAAAGAATGGCACAGTCTGAGTGACAAGAGTAGAAGACTAAGAAGAAAGAGTAATTTGATAATTGCATAAAATTGGTCTTTATGATAAAGCCATAAGCAGTGACTGGAAACTGAATCCTAATAGGAATTGCAGATAACAGAGCCAGGGTGCTTGTTCTGGAGTGTGATAGCACTCCTGATGTTTGGGGGAGACTCAAAAGCTGCTCTGTCCCTGCTGCTGGTTTAGTTGAGCAAATTCCACACTGCTTCTTCTCAGTGAAATACTGTTTTTTCTTCATTATTTGAAGTACATAATTCAGAGCTTAACTGGGGACCACCTGTCCAGAATAGCAAGGACTCCTTATACCCCTGTGCCCATGTGCTGCACTCCTGAGCAGTCTCCTACTTGTTTTCTGCTGCGACTGTCACAAGTGGCAGCAGTTCACATGCCCAGCCCACCTGAGAGTCCTTGGAGTTCACTTGGAGTTCTGCAAGCAGCACATGGCATATTTGGGAGGTCACTTTGTGCCAAGACAGGGATCTTTGTGACTCTCAGTGCTCCACTGCTCCCCCCCAAAAAAAAACTATAAAAAATATAATCAATAAACAAACAGGAGCTGAAAAACAGAACTTTTATCTGGAAACAGAATACAACTCAGAATGTATGACATACATGACCACAAAATTTGCATAGACATTGGCTCATATCAATTACTACAAAAGTGTCATTAATAAAGATGCAATTTTCCATCTAAACTTTCCAGAAGGTCTACAAAAAATCCCACCCACCCCAAAATCGTTTCCCTGCTTGCATTGCTGCTCAGTCCAACAGTATTTCCTGCCCTATTCTACAAGGTAAACCAAGTCCTTAATCCAGTGCTCCTCATCCTACCAGGAGTTTGAGATCACATGGCTTTTCCCCTTTGTTGTGGTCTCTTTGAGAGCCTTTGGTTTGCATTCCTATGAAGTTCCTCCAAGCAACAAACTCCATGCATTAAATTAATCCTCTCACTGTCTTTGGTGATGGAGGTTTAGATCGCTACCTGCAGCACATTCCAGCGCAGACACTGCTGCTTTGTTTTGTCCTCTTAAGAACAGGGGATTGAAGGAGGGTGCAGTGTTTTATCAGGCATGGAGCAAGCTGAGACTGGGCACTTGCACAGCAGAGCCACACAATGCACGCTTTGTGCTGGCAGAGTGCAATTTAATCCATATTTAGTTTTGGTCTGAGTGGTGGTAAAACCCACTTGCTCCTCACATAGCAGCACATGACCCATTTCGATTATGTCCGATAAGGTAGAGCCTTTCAATGGGATAAATATAAACATGGGTGGATTTGATGGGGAGCCTGCTGGTTTCCACAACAGCAGTGAATGGTGGGATTAGAGGAAATGTTTTCTAATATCCTGCTGACAAAGAGGGTGGCACATTGGGGGCACACTGAGACTCCTACAAAGCACCACAACTTCAACAGCAGGGTCAGCTCAGTAGGACTGAGGGAATTTTCCCATCATTTGATTTCCTAAATCCTTATCACAGTTGGAATTCATTTTTTTTTTTAATCTGAAAAAAGGAGATTTGGCTTGTTCAAAAGGTTAAAAATGACATTTTTTCCTAAAACATTGGTGGAAAAGCAGACAAAAAGAGAAGGCAGCTTTTAGAAAGTGCTTCCCCTGAGCCTCAGTCTTTGTGGAGTTTTCCATTTCTTTTGCCCAGGTCTCAGCCTCAGTTTATGGAGAGAGAATTCACATGTTATTTAGTATGCAAAGGTTTCCCTAAATATAGCAGCTAATACATCCAAATCTGGTTGTGACCAACAGTTTAAGGGAGAGCACAAATTTTCAGCTTAGAAAAAATATTAAACCATTGGAATTCCAGAGATCATTTTGATTGCCCCAGATCTGAAACAGGCAGATAATTGAGGCATTATGATAAAAATATATAAATACAGAATGTGTATGAAATGATAAACTTGTCACCTTGCACATGACCTGAGGCAGGGCATTGTCCAGGTCAGTTGGCAATTTTATTGTTAGGTCCTTTAACTTGAGGAAATTACAGAACACTGTACAGAACCCAAGAACTTATTCTGCATGTGGCAGAGATTACAAAATAAACAGAGAACATTTAAAAAAAATTAAAAACCAACAACCTGTAAAGGTTCTCTTTCAGTTTTTTAAAATGCCTTTCAGCCCAGTTATCCAACTGACATAAACATTTCATAAGCCATTATGGAAGCCTTAGGGTGGAAAAATGTTCCACACAGTGGGTGCTCCACAGACTAATACCAAACAAAATGGCAGTAGCAGAGGCTTTTTGCTATCAAAATAAGAATGAAAAAAGGATATATAATTTTTTATTTTATTAATTATTTTTTAATCTTATTCTTTTTATCTACATTTATTCATGATATATTTTAGTGCACAAAAAACCCCCAAGACCCCAAAAACAAAAACAACAAAAAGGGGGTCATTATGCTGCAAAACATATTTAAAAAACCAAACTAAAGCACTAGTCTCCAGTTACCTTACTTCTCTAACTTCATGTTCACCTAAACACACATAAACTCTGCAGCAGCCCAAAGCAAAATGAGGCAGATGTGGAATCAGCAGAATAAGAGCATTTACTGCACCTGTTTTGTCCATACCTTGCAAATGTACTTTCTTGTATATTGATGTTTATTCCAACAATACGAGATAGCTGAGTTTAAGCTGAAGAAATTCAGCAGCAAGTATCAGCTTTTGTTTTGTTGTCTCTCTGTTGCAAGAAAAAAAAGGAAGTCTTTCATCAACCTGGTGCTGGTTTATATTTTTAGATACAGCAGTACTTCTGTTCCTTTATCAGAGTTTCAGTTTATTAAACCTTATCCCTAAGGATGCTCAACAATTTAAGTTAAGGAGACACCACCAGTGCAAGAGTGAGAATATCCTTCTGGCTGTAATACCAAAACAAACTCTAATATTCCAGCAAATAAAACTTGCGTTTTGTCAAAATTCATCACACTTTTTTGATATTTTGAGACTACAAGGAGACAAGAATCCTTGATCAAAAAAATTTATACACCTTGACAAAATGTGAACATTCACATGAGGAAGTTTTCTCTGGGAAGGTTTGTGCAGCTACTTTTGAGGTTAAACCCTCAATCTAATGAAATCTTCAATTTAAATATACTTTAAACTTTGGAGGATCTGTTGCTTACTCAATGAGGACTAATCAACTTTCTATGGCCAAGGACTAGCTCAAAGTTATCTTCGTACACTGTTTTTCAACTGGCAGAAGAGATTCTAAATCCTTCGGGTAACAAAACGCCTCTTGTATTGGTGGGTTAATAAAAGCAAGTCCTGTGGGTTCAGCCCTCTCATTAATACAATGAGAGAGGCTGTGGGAACTGCAGCGAAGAGCTCAAGAATGCCATAAATTACATCTCCTGTGGCTTTCAACAACAAATACAAAGTGCTGGAGTTTACTCAAGGTGCTGGCAAGTGCTGTAGTAGGGATTCCTGAAAAGTATCTGAGTGCCAGATGATGTTTCCCAACAGACAGCCTGTCACTGAGGAGGGCTTGTGGCATTTATGGCCCAGATGCTTTCTTTTCCTAGAGAAGAAATCTTTTTGTTGCCTTTCTGCAGCGAGAGGACTCTGGGCAGTGGGGGCAGCAGCAACAGCTGCAGGAGAGCAAGGAGCAGCACTGCCACATCCAGCTCATGCTGCAGCCTCTGGCAGCTGATCATCATCTGCAAGTTGAGAGGTGCAGACATAAGCTGTAAAAGGGCTTGGAAGCTTAAAAAGCCACCAAAGATGCAATATTACACTTTCTGCAGGTGTTATCAGTGTTGTAACTGCAGCAGCTGAGAGAGGTAAAAAATAGAAATTATTATCATCTGTTAGCTGAGGGGCTGACCCAAAAGCACCTAAAGATTTTGGACTCAAGACTTCCTTGGAACTGCTTCCTCTGGATTTGCTTTTCATCCAGTCCAAGGTCTACAGCTGCTGCAGCTCCTCTGAGGATACTCCTGTTGTTCTTACCTGATCTTATCGAAGAGAAGTAGGCTTGCTGTTTGGCCTTGTCACACTCCATAACCACAAGAGCCGGGAAGTTAAAATGTCTGATGATCTCTGTTCTTTTCCTAATTACCTCATGTTTTGGACAGAACAACAACAAAAACAGACTGTATTCAGATTTTGCTTAACTTGCATTATATTTTCTCATGGAAAAAAAAAGGCAGATATCCTAATGCTACCCAGAATCAGCTACTGCGTCATGCTGTGACTGCTGCTCTGTCCTCTGGCCCAGTAACCAGGCCAGGAAATAAAACCAAAAACCACATCTTTGACCAGATCAACCCCAAGCCACACCAACAATCCATTTTTTTAAAGTCTGCTATTGAGCCACTGCCTATGGGTTGTTCAAACAAAAGAAAACAAAAAGGGAGGGAAAGGGGGGGGGAAGAAGAGACAGGAGGGGAAAAAAACCCAAAAAACTGCATAAAACTTGTCCTGGAGAATCATTCAGCAAAATTCCCACTTGTGTATTAAAAACTAAGCTGAATAACCCTGGACTGCATGGGAAAACAAGTAGGAAAGAAAATTCTTCTGTTCTCTAGAATTACCCTGCCCCTCATGCATACCAGGCATTTTATCTTCTTAGTCCTCATAAAAAATCCATTTTGTGAAGAAGACATGCTGCATTTATCCCTTTCTCTTGACACAGGAGGATTTGTCCTCACTATCCCCTGCACCGTGTCAGAAATAGTAACACACTGAAGACTCTTTCCACTCAGGAAAGGAATGTCTCTCTTTCTTATCCTCTCTCCTTCTGTTTTATGGCTCTTTCCTACCTGTCTGCCTAATTTATTACTGCTGCAATTTTCAGGTACTTATTTGCCTGCTTTCCTCCAAGTCTGTTTCCCATTCTCCTCCACTGCCTGGTCTGATACCCCATTGCCACTGGAAAACAGAATTGGGGAGTTAATTTCATTAATTTGGAAGATGTAACACATGTGCAAGGTAAAGCTCACTTTTAGAGAGGCAGAGAGCTCACATTCAAAGCCAATATACACAGGGATTTATTTGATTGGATTCCTATCTGTGGACAGATGCTACTGAAATGGAAGTTAGTGGTAAAGTGCTTAAAATTGTGATTTTTAAGCACATGGTCTGATCGGGATTTTTTTGCAAGAACCCTCCATTAAAACTAGGGTTAAGAGCTGGTGACAGCAGTGAGACAAAGCTACACATGACAGTATCTAAAAATTGCTGACAACAGCACTTACTCTCAGGTGTCGCAAAAACATTTGTAGAAAAGATAGGTCAGTTGGGAAGTGTGATAGTTTAAACTGATTGGCAACACAGAGCTGTCCTTTCTTTGACTTTCTTTTCCCTGAGATAATCTTACCTTGAAATACTATAGCAAAACAAATAATCCTTCATATCAGATCTACATTGCATGCCTGGTATTTGACTCGATTTCCTAAATGGGTGAGTCAAAGCAGGTTGAGCTGACCTGTTAGGTGAGACACAGCAGCGCATTCCCTTCTGTGCTCAGGCTGGTGGAAAACAGCACCACAGAGCAAAGGAGTTACAGCAGAAAGGATGACACAGTCAAGTTAGTCTCCTGCTTAGAGCTGCTAATTATAAATCAGCCCAAATCACATCCCAGTAATTTGGTTATATCCAGTTCAACAGAATTTTTTTTAATGCTAATGTTTTAAAACACTTCAAAAACTTCAAAATGAGATGGAGGAAGTGGAAGAAAGAATCCAATTTAATTTTGACCAAAACAGCCGAGACTCCCCACGGGAACTGGGAGGGGATGCCTGGGCCAGGAAACACCTGGCCAATGCCTGCAGGCTCACTGGCAGCACCCTACTCCCACCTCAGACCCTCATTTCTTCAACTTCCCCAGCTATTGCTGGTGAACAAGTCCAGTGTGAATGATAGAATTAAATATTTTTATATCATGCTGTTACAATCTTTACACAAAAGAAAACTCCAGGGCCCTAAAATGGAGGCTTTCAAGAGCCCCTCCCTTCAGCTGCTGATCAGGGCTGGGCTCTGGCTGATCCAGTCCCTCTGCAGCTGCTCACTTGCCCCCAGTGAAGGCAGAAGCGATGCCGTGGCCATGGCTCACAGCACCTCCTCTGTCTGTCCTTGCAGCAGAGCAATCCTATGTCACCCTAGCATCTGCCCCTTCCTTTGCTTTTGCAAAATGTTTTGTTGGTGTTTGCTCAAAGCCTTCTAGTGGGTGAATGATTTTTGCATAGAAAATACGTACACCATTGCAATGTCCCGCTGTGCTGTGACACGTGGGCAAAAAGGAGCATTTGCACTTGGTCTGCTTGTCTCTGGCTCTGTATTAGGTGATGGAGTGGGAAACTGCAAAGTGGCATTGATGCGTGAATCTTTTTCTTAGCATTACTCATGGACCTCCAGCAACTGAAGAATGTACTTCTGTCTGCAATTAATCCGTCATTTTGTGCTGTATGGAAGCCCAGTTCCAGGACCCCCTGAAAATGTTGCCACTACCATGTGCAAGCTCTTCCATTGTTCTTCTGGGTGGGTGGGGATTTTTTGCTCATCTTGTGCATTAAGCAAGTGAAGTCTCAGGCTGACCTGGACAAAGAGGGGGATTCCAAACAGCACAGAGAGCTGGCATAGCTGGCAGCCAACGCTGTGCAGCGCTGAGGCGCAGAAGCCATGGGAAAGCGAAACATACTCATCAGCAGTGCCAAAGGGGAAGAAAATCAAGATGGAAAGTAGGATGTACAAAACAGATCCTAGAAAAGAGTAAAATTTGTATCATGTCATCTGGGATTGTATAAAGACAGTGATGGTGGGCTTTCTATAAATGCTTCGGAAACCAGTTTTTAAGTCTGAGAAAAGTATTCAGGTGATTTACATGTTTCCAGTCAAAATAAAAGATTTCAAAATTTTCTTGGCAGGGCTCAGCAAGGTTTAATTCCCTCTTTAGAGCTTTCTGAATTCTTTTTTGAATGAGCACAGCTGTGCCATGCACTTTTCAGTTCAAACCGGCCCGTAAGGACACACTTCCCAATCCCTGAGTTCAGCAAGGCAGCTGAGGATGTGACTTGAGTGCCTGTCTGCAGCAGTTTCACCCATCAGGACCATCATGGCTCCCTCAAGACCAGCGTAATGGCCCTTTAATTGCCTCCTCCTTTGCTAGCTGATCCCACCTCGATGATCTGAGTGTGCAAATCAGACCCAGAACTGTAATTTAAATACTGTAAACTTCCAGCTGAGCCAGCCAGCAACTACTGTCACTTCAGCATCCCTTTTCTGGGAGAGAGAAGAGGCATGCTAGACTCAGGCTTACAGGAAAAGCCACCGAAGGCATAAACACTCTTAGGACATTGACACTGTGGCTACGCTGCTGAGAAGCAAGAGCAGACCCAGTCTCCAGGTACCTTTTGTAGAAAATCCACCAATCATCAACAACTTCATCCCCTCAGTGTCACCAGTGCCCAGACTTTTGTGGACATCTTCCAGTCCCTGCAGGAGAGATGGAAATTCAGCAGCCTCACTGATAATGATCCTGAAAACGGAGTGAGATGTAGAGGCTGCTGGCAAACACCCCAGCAGTCCTGAAGAGCAAGAAAATACCAGTTTGGCTGCCACGGGCCCTGCCAAGAGATGTTACAAGCCTCAGATGACCTCTGGGCATATTAACACCTACTCCTTTCCAACCAGCGGTCATGCTGAATCCAGTGCTTCCTTCCACTTCGAGCTGGTTTATTCACATTTAAATTGCTTAGAGCAGCAACAATGAAGAGAGAAGTTACAGACAGATTGCCCCTGCCAGAGACACTTACCCGTCTTTCTGTTACTTTTCTGTTTTATTATTTTTTTCGTACAAATAGCAGGAGGCTGTAGTATTTATCGTATAGTAATAGGAAAAGGCAAATAAAAGGTGGGAGAATGAGTTGGCTGCAGAGACAGAATCTGTCTTTCCCAGCACCAGCTTTGCAGGGCTGGAGAGCAACACTCTGAGTCCAGATGGGATTTCTCTGTAGGGTAACTCAGTATAAAGAGGTAAATTTATCTGCAAGATTTACTCAGGTTTGATTTCAGGTCAGTGGAGGGTGGTAAGAAGCAGCACCAATAAAATTAAAAGACCCAAAACTGGCTTTGATGATGTGGCATAACAGGGAATTTTCTCCAATATAGAGAAAACAAAAACTTTCCATCTACCCCATCATTTTCCCCAACATTCAAGGGGAAATGAAATAGAATTCTAGGATATCAGCCAAACCACCAGCTCAAACTTCCTATTTCTCTTATTTCCACGTTCATACTGTGACTGCGGTTTCAGGTCTTGACAAATAAACTATCCAGGAGCTCACTTTTAACAAAAGAAGCCCCATGCTGACTTTGGCCCTTAAACAGCCTTCCAGAGGTCCAGAGCTCATGCAGCATTCCCACACATATCCTTTAGTTGACTGAGAGCACTGGCAGATCTTTACCTACAGCTGGAGCACCAGAGGGGCTTTGGGTGAGCACAGTGTGAACTGAGGGTCACCTTCCCTAGTCCTGATGTTGATTTGAGGTGCACACCTCTCTGCTCCAGCCTAAAACCCCAGGTGCATCATTGAAAAGCAGAGCTCAAGGGTCCTGCCTGCTTCAGCAAGTCCTGCACTTCTGAAGAGGTTACCCTGAAGTGACTGGCGCAAAGGCTCCTAAAAAACAGGGTTTGTAGCTTTTACTGAATCACTTTAATTCGCAAAACTTTTTTTTTTTCTTTTTTTTTTCCAAGTAAAGCAGATAAAGTTGGATATGCAAGATGGGAGAAATAAACATGAAGCAGAGGTGAAGAAAAAAAAGAAATACAGGCTATAGCCAGAGAGAAAGAGAGACACAGTGCCAGACCATCTGACAAACACTTCTGACAGACCAAGGGAAAGGCATGGAAAATGGAGTAGCTCACAAAGGAAGAAACTGACTGTCTAATTAGCTATTTCCCTGTGCTCAGCCAGCCTACATCCGTTTTTCATGTACATTTGAGACTCTCAGAAACAAACAAAACAGAACAAAAAAGCTGATTTTCTTGGAAAACAGAGATTACAAACTGAACAGACTATTAAAACCACTTTGTCTTGGGAATTTGGCTTAAACACCAGATTAAATCAAAGATAGCTAATTTGATTAAGTAGAACAAGTTGTCTAAATCCCTACTTAGGGAAAACACCGCCAGCCATTCGGCGCTGTTTTGCAAAAGATCTTCAATGTTAAATAGTTTCAGCAAGAGCAATATCTACAGACACATGGCACTTCTCCATGAGGGACATGTTTGCCGGGCAGGCTTGAGGGCAAGACAACAAATTAAACTTACAGGAGATAACAAGAAAATTTGCCACGATGGTGAGGGATCAGGTTTGATCAGAACTTACCTTCTCACCATCAGTTGAGGTTACAGACCCCAATGGCACAGCTTCTTTTTTGCAGTGGCACCTCCACTTCTTGGGGAATTCCTTCCCCAACATCCAAGGAGAAAAGGCAATTTATTTGTGCAAATGTTAAGAGACAATGAACTGTCACTTCAACTCTCATTTGTAATGAGTTGGATTTACTCTGGCTAGCATGAATCATTTTGATAACATATATAATTAGTTTTATAGAAGTTTTAGTATGTTATAAAAGCTGCTCTATCACTTGTGTTCCCCCAGGGTTCTCTTATAAAATGATCTTGTTACAACTGTATTTTCCTTGGAAGTGAAGTGCAGACAACTGTACACATCCGTATGTCAGAAGCATTGTAAGCCAAGGCACTCAAGGCAGTTTTAATGCCTTTCTCAGTTCTAAAATCCATGTGAAGAAATGCAGGCACTTGTGGGCTCAGGCCGTATCAGCTGCTCAAAGACACTCTCTGCTCCCAGGCTGTCGCCCAGCTGCCTCCACACAGCCCCTGGCTGTCCAAGCAGATGCTGCAGCTCAGCAACACAGGAGCTGGGATGCTGTCAAATGACCTTGGGGGAAAACACTCAACAGGCAGAAATAACACAAGTCTTTAACATTTGAGCAACAGAAATGTATGATGGATGAGGATTTGTCTCTGTGCAGGGAGCTGCAAGGTGAGTTAACTGGATTCCATCTTTGTGAAGGAGAGAAGTGGGCCTGGTAGGAGAGTGCACTAAGTGAAACCCTAAGCAAGCCCTTCTGATCTTATACATGTTTTTTATTTCGTATGTACTTGAAATACTGAAAGTAGGCTATAATTGAGCCTTGTGGCTACTTCTGAAGAGCACCATTAATAAACAGACTACTCTTAATAACTGCCCTGTTAATCTGCTGTGAGTATGCCAGAGGTTAAGGGCTTCTGCAAACATCAGCTGAACACTGGCTTCTGACCACGTTCAAGGGACAGGCACCTGATAAATTATTCATGAGGAGCAGCTGCCTGCCGAGTACTGAGAGCCGCTGTCCCGTGGCCTGTAACCCAAAGGGGCTCATCCATCCCAGCTTGGCAATGCTTCACCTTTTTAATGAATCACATTCAGGGCATTTCCCCAAAACCTAGCTTTCCCACGGCACAGGGAAGGAGGATGAGAAATTCTGTTTGAGCATGATACAAACTCCAGGCTGAATGGGCACCAGCAGCAGCAGCAGCTGTGGACAGGGTGGGAAGAACCTGCCATGCTGCCTTTTTTGCTTTTCCTCTGACAACGATCACAACACAGGTCAGTCACAGCCCAAAGCATCCCTTACCTCCTCTTACCCCCTAGGTCATGTCCTCATGCAGCTGTAAGAGCAGGTGGAGATGGAGGCATTTAGAGGTGTCTAAGGAGTGAAGTGAAAAGGTCAGGAGTCAGAGGGACAGTGGCCAAAAGCCACTTCACAGGACCCAAGATATCCTGAAGATTAATTAAGAGCATCGTCTGTGGCTATTTTAATATTGTACTACATGATGTTGTCAATGATGTGTGAACTCAGTCATATATGACAGGCAGCAGAAGTAAACAATGCTGGCATTTGAGAATTGAAGAATTGTAACATTAAAAAAAAAGAAGAAAGAAAAAAAAAAAAGGAAGTCAGGAATTTGAGGTGCTATGAACAGAAACCAGGGTTCCTAACACTCCTATTCCAGCCATCTGTGCTCTCTCTCTAATTACTGGAGCAACAAAAGGCACGTAAAAGAGCTGGTTCATCCCAATCCTTACACTGGTAGGATACATTCCATTTTAAAGATGTCTGTTTCTTCTCATCAAGAGTGAAGGCAGCCAGAATGGCAAGTTCTAGCCACTCACAAACTGTCTTAGAGGCTACTGGCTCTCTGGCAACTGCTGGCAAGAGGCATCCCACTCCCTCCCCTCTCTGCTTTTAAATCTACACAGCAGCAGAGCACCAACCAGTCATCCTGTCAGATCTGTATCGCCACTTTGCTTCTGGTTTAAGCAGTTTGTCTTCCAGAGGTATTTTTGGATACTTCCCCCAAACAAGAAGTTGCAATGATTTCCTACACCCTTGCAGCTCTGCATGGCAGCTGTTGAAGAGCAGTGGCAGCTGACTTGAAAATAAACAAATCTCAGTCCGGGGAAGATCAGAAGGGATGACAGACAGCCCTACTGGTGCTGATTTATACTTCCTTATCTTTTATCTCCTTCTCTCTCCTCCCCGAGCACACTAGTTGTTCTCCCACAGTCCTTCTCCCAGGGAAATCTGTGTGCTTGCCTTCTGCTATCATGCATCTTCAATTCTCCAGTTCTTTAACTCTTGAATTCTTTCTAATTTTAATGTAATACTCCCCTTTTAGTACACTGCAAACTTGCTGGGGTAAAGTGTCGATTTGAACTAGTTCCCAACAGCACACAAATAAATCCCTGGCTCTGGGAACACAAAATCTCCAGTACTTTGCTTAGAAACAATCTGAAATAGCAGACACACAGTGCCTCCCACTTCTCAGCAAGAAGAGGAGGTACTTTGGCTGACACTGCTTTTCCAGCTCTCCACTGGAGGCAAGGGGAAGCCACTGGCAGGACAGTTATCCAGCAAGCACAGACTTGCTACCCTCATGGAAAAACCTCCCTCCAAAGACACCCTCTTCACTCACAGCTTGTTGGACCACAAAAAGTGGCTCTGCCCTAAGGTAACGGAGGCTAGAGAGCTTCTCTGAATTAATCTGAATTAGGGCAGTTTTTTCAGAAAACTGTCTAATTCTGATGTACATTTCTGGTGCTGATCGGTCAACCCCAGCTCTTTTCTTATGTTGTCCCTGCAGTGAACATATAAAGGTGCAACTTTATCTAATTTCAGCTACCAGCTCTTGTTAAACACTTGTTTTCATATCAGTGTTAAATCTTTCAAATCTGTGTTTCTGTATCATCATTATGTTAATCTTTTGATAGACTAAGATGAATCTTTTCTGAGCCATCAATATTGCTGTTAAAATAAACTCTTCATTTCCATCTTAGTGTCATCTATAGCACTAAGCAAACTTACTTTGATAAAAGTTCATTGTTTGTTCTTGCATACTGATTAATATTCTGACCCACTGTAAAACCAGCTATTTAACATCTGTAGAAAAGCTTTTATCAGCACATGATATGAATTCTTCCATCTGAACCCAAAGCAGAAACATTTTTAAACACCTCTGCCTTTTCTGTTACTGGCAGTGTTGTAATTTCCATTTTAGACTTACTGCTGTGGGGAAAAAAGCCCTCTTTTACTCTGCTCAAGCTTTTAACACAGAGGGGGTTTTGCTTCTGTATCAACTGAAGCCTGGTTTCTAATCTATATTCAGTTCTTCCCTGCCTGATTTTCCTTCTCTGCCTTCTTAACTGCTGCATTTTTCTCCTGTTATCTTCTTTAGTGTTTAGAGAATTTCATCCAGCACCAGCTGTATTTATGTCACCTGAAACTAATTATTACACAATATTTCAGTCTATCTTAAGTGAATCACGAAAATTATCGCATCAAACATTAAAAAAAAAAGAAAAAAAAAGCAGCAAAATTCACACCTCAGACTTCCAAACATAATCCATCTGTGCTTTTCAGATGTGTTGTAATTATGTGTTATTATTTCAGGATTGCATAAGGGTATAATTTCTTCTAAAGATGTTCACTACTTATTTTCCATAGCAGCTAAAATCCAAAACATTGTAAAATTTCAGATTAAAAGCATGATGCTGAGTTACAGCATTATAAACCAAACTTCTGGATAGCTGGTTCAGCGGACCCAGTGGGAAAGCATGGAATGCTGGAAAAGGATTACAGTGGTTTTTACATTTATGAAGAGTTACACTGCTGGTCACAAGAGAGGTCTCACATTACTGAGAGTACACATTATTTGCTGGAAAATAAAAGTCTCTTGAAAAGCAGAAAAAGAAAAGAAAAAAGAGGGGAAAAAGCATTGGACATTTGAACAGCTGGAAGCATTTTTAGAAACTATCAAAAAAAGAGAAAAAATTTAGAACAATATTTCTCCTTCTGTAGTAAGCCTCATGGTGGGGGTATAACATGTTCCCTAGAGGCTTAATCATGTCTACTGTTCAGTCATCAAAGGTTATTTCATTAAAAAGCATCAGTGAAGACAACAGAGTTTCTTCATAAAAGAACCTGAAGCTGTCATTCTGAGACATAGTTATACTTGTACCAGCTCCCATCTTTGTCAGACATCCCACAAGTTATACATTTGAGCAATAAGCTGCAATCCACCAAGCTCTGGCAAAAGGAAAGGTTTTCTTCCTTTCTTTGTTGGTATCTGATTTCATATTAGGAAGATATTGTTTGATGCCACTCTGATAAGACCTTGAAAAGACTGTTGTTTGCAGAAAATGAGATGGTGAATTAAGGAAGTAATAGCAGCCATGAGCATAAAGCAATAAACATATAATTTGAGGAGGTATCCATACACTAAATCCAGTATCACTTGAATTTCTTTCAAATTAAAATGTAAGGACAATCTCTTAATTGTAAATGCTCTGCTTATTCCACTAATTATGATGCTTTATTTTCTTTACTACAGTGCTTCCAGAGCCGTGTCAGCACAAGGATTTCCGTTTGCTACGTTCTTTTTGTCACAATGAATCTTTCAACTTGTGCCAGCTCCAGATAAACATAATAGTTATTTTGTTCCAGTACAAAGCCCAGGCAACAAACAATGCGAGGCTCCCTTAGCAACACCCTTGAATTCCTTTTGAAATGTACTTCCATTATATTCCCAACTATGAGTTGTTAAATTTGCATTCATCAGCTGTTTTATATTTTACAGGCCTTCCCATCTTCACAATGTTGTTTTACTCACACCTAGACTGACATTTACTTCATGGAGTTTTTAATGTCTTTACTTACAGCAAAATGCCCACCTAGTTTGTTAAGCAAAACCATTCACTATTCCATCCCTGACACATAGAGGAGTCAGTAAGTGGTACAAGCCAGAAGCCTGGTTGTGGTATGTGTCTGAAAATGCACTCACTGTGGTTTAATCAACAAATCTAAAAATGTCTAAACCCAGCTATACGAGAATGACAGTATTACTTACACTAGGCAACTTCTACCTTGCAAAAACAGGCAGTGAAAAAAATAGGGTAAGTATCAAACAATACCCTTTTGCACTAATTCTGCTAAAAAGAAGGCAAATCATCCCATCAGCTCTCACTCTTATTTATCCCTTCCCAAACACCCACTTTTTCTGGCTGGGTTCTTTCACCTTTACTTACTTCTCTCTGTTATTTGCCCTCATTTCTCAGCTTTTGTTCTCTTCCTTTCTTGCTTTTTTCACTGCATTTCTGCTGAGAAGAACACTTACAATATCTTTCATAACTACCTAGAGAGGGCCTCTAAACAAGGCCATTCCTACAGAAAAAAAAAAATCACCAGTTTTCTGGTTTTTTTTTTTTTTTTGGTGTGGGGGAGGAGGTTTGTTTGGGGTTTTTTTGTTTGTTTTTTCTCAAAACACCCTCATAATTCACCCACACCATTTCATAATTTACTTAGAGGGAAAAAGAAAAACCTACTTACAATATTCCCTTTGTTCATCATCTACTTTATAATGTGCAACTATACCGAACTGCTCCAGTCTATTTGGGAAAAATATTTTGGTTTGAATTCGTTTCCCCTCCAAACCCCGCCCTCTTGTACTCTAAACAGCTCCCCAAGCCTGTCTACTCATCATTAAAAGGAAAGTCCACGTGAATAAACATGCAGGGAGCAGATCACCTGTCAGGTACCTATTTTACTCCTTTATCTCTCTTCTGTGTAGCAGTATATCTCTTTCCTCCTCACCTAAAACTTTCCATTATAGACCAGTAGGACCACAGATTTACTTCTCCCATCTTTCTCTTCCCTATCTCAAATATTGCTCCTAGTTTCTTTCTTTCCAGTTTTCCCTTTGTTTCAAACACAATTTGCTCTTCCCACATGCAGGACTCCTACAAGAAATATGGTTAAACAAAGTTTTAAAAAATCCATGAGCATATGAGAAAGACCTGTGTGAACAGTTCTGGGCCATAACATCAAGAGGTAAACCATAAAAGTGAATTAATGTGTGCATCAAAAGACCTTTCATAACCCTCCAGTCACCCCAAAGATGAGTTCAATTCCCATTTACTCTCTTCCAAGAAGATCAAATTTTCAAACATCTAATGCTAGAGGATTTGTTCTCTCTAATTCCATGCTTAAGCTCCTATGCAACAGAAAACAGTCATCTTCAATAAATGAAGCCAGGTGATCCAATAAAAGTATTTATTACCATTCCACCAACATGAACAGCCAAACTCTGAAAGCGTTCACCAAAAAGCAAAGCCAGTCAGAACCAGTCACAGCATTTTATCCACAATTATGAAGACACACAATTTTCCATAAAAGAATTCAGTTCTGTTGTTATGAGTCCATGATAAATGCTTCAAAGTCATGGTCTAAGTCTGAAACAAGCGCATCCACAAAATCTTCAACGGAAGGGGACTTCTGAAGCATACCTACAAAACAGCAAGACAAGAGACTCTTCATCAGGATGCTGTGACCTTGAGAGCTTTCTCAGTGATAACTCTTACTGCTAACTAACTTTTAATGCCACTAAACAACAGAAAGAGCTATCAGATTTCTTTGTCAAGAAAAAGGTGCAATTGTAATGTAAAGGGTTTATTTAATTTCTTCAAGATACCTGTTACACATTTTCACAGAACTGACAGATTTCAAGACTGTTAACTGATTTTTGTCACTAAGACCTTGTTTAAGGAGGGAATAATATCTGGTTTAAAGCAATCTAACTGCAGACTCAGCCATTCCTAAATGACTGAAATAAATTAGAGATTAGGCAGGTATATAAATCCTTATCTGCTATGTCGCAGTTCTGACCAAGCCAGGAAAAAAAATTATTTTCTAAAAGCATTACACACCTTAAAACCATGTAATTTAGTATTTAAAGTACAGCTATATCTGAAATTTTTGACAAGGCACAAAACATAAAAGCATTTTCAATATACAATTTAGGTTTTTTTTTTTACAGTACTAAAACTTACCTTTTCTTAAGAACTTAAATTACTGCATCTGTTAGCTGTAGCATTTGGCTACACAATAACAGACAAGAAAATTAGCATAATTAATTAGCATTATAATCATGCTCAAGTACTTTGTCAGGTAATTCTATAAACAGAGAAGCTAAAAATTTCACCCCTTCCTCTCTAGAATCCAAATTTTTAGATGGCAGGAGCATATATCCTTTAAATTATTTTCAGATGTTTCTTTGTACTTAACATCACATACAGTTGGTCTTTTCACTGTTATTAATATTTTCAAGATTACACATGAAAATTTACTGCATAGCATGTACCAGGAAAAAGAGCCAAAAAACCCACCAAAAAGCAACAGTACAATTGCCAAATAATGTAAAAATTAATCTTTGTATTTCTTTGAAGTGATCACTTTTTTCTGACATCTGCCAACGTAAACATAACCTTGTTCTACCCTTTCTGATCAGTTTACCTACTGAACATAAATTTATATTCTTTCACATCCTCAACAATATTTGGTTTTGGTGGAAATTATAATTGCATGCTGCTAAAAGACTATAATCTTTTACTATAACACAGTGATTCAAAACCCATCAGGAAACAGACACGCTCAAAGTGAATTGGTGCAAGCAACCAAAAAGAATTTTCTTGCTAAGACCTCACAGAATTCCATTTCAATCTGATTTAAACACATATTACAAGCGTCAACACAAACTGCCATGGCCCAGTAGATTAATAGCAAGCACTAAAAGGGAAACAAATCTCACACTATATATAGATTGATGGAAATGCCTGTTTAAATGAAGTTTGCACCAAGCAATTTTCAAAATGAAAGAGAACAGAATTAATATTTCCAAGTACTTGGTAAACTTGTCATCTACTCTAATGTTAGAAAAAATCATGGTGGTGTTTACTTGTAGCTCACAATGAAAAATGGCTCACTGTGTGCTGGGCTGAGAAACAGATGTCTGCAGATACCCAGCTACTGCTCCGAGCTCCCCAGAGAGCTGTGGCCTCTTGCAGACTCCCCCTCTTGGGCTCCCGGCTTGGGAACACGCATATTTGCTCCCTAACAGCCTTGGAAACATTCCCATTAAACTCAGATTTTCCTGCAGTTTTCACAGAAGAGGAGAGCGCCTTAAGAAGGTGACAGAGATGGCAGCCCACTGGAACTTGTTCAGTCATTCTGTCTTCACCAGGCATCAGTATGGAGAGATGACTAAAATGCTGCACAGATGGTACGTAAAGAGGGCCACAAGAGACATAACCACCACTCCCTGAGCCCCATTATACAAAACTCCCCTTCCAATACAGACAGCCAGTCTGGATGATGTTCAGCCAATTCTTTGACACTAACAATTACTCTGCCAATTATCAATACATTGCAAAAAAAGAAGAGCCAATAGCATAATGATAGGCAGAAGAGAAGAAACAGAAGCTGGGATTATCTGCGAGGAGATTCAATTTCCACTCTTACATAAAAATGTCAAATTGTAACAAAAATATTCCAACCCAGGATATTACAATATGAATAAGAGAAATAAAATTAATTACAGTTTACTTGGACTTATTGTAATGCAGCTGTATACAGTTTTACCAAACATCACTCAAAATTTGTTAAAAATTGTATTTATTTATTTAAACCAGCTTTACTTTAAATATGTAGGAGAGTCCAAAATCATTTTGGCAATGGTGATGTCAAATGACCTCCTACCCAGTAGTTCCAGCTTTTGATAACAAAAACAGATTTCAGATTTCTTGCATTAGTGGGGGTTTTGGGGTTTTTTTCCTTTTCCATTCCTATTTTCCAATATAGACATCAAGAACGGACACCAACAGACTTTGCTTCTGCAAAAAAGGGACAAAGAGTAACTGAGGTCATTGCTAAAGAACACCTACTGTAGTGAAATGATCATGCCCTCATTAAATAAATAACTACAGATTTGAGAGTAGACAGCTCCAAAAGAAACAGGCAGTGATGGTATTTCTGTGTTTTAACCTCTTACTCTACACTGCTGCTAAAGAGTGGTCATGTCTCTCTTCAAACCCCATTAAAATATATCAAAGCAAAATCAGCTTTGATATATTGCAAGTACTCAGCACTTCAGTCTAAATGATTTAGTAAGACGTCCACAAGGTCTGATGGTTGCAGTTTTCAAATTTAGGAGTGTATTTTAATACATTCAGCCCAACTCCTATTTCAGCTCAGTCTCTCCCAAGCCTAAGGCAACTGCATAGCTTATCTTCGCTGCTTTGAAGTTTCTTTCACATTACAGCACTGTGGTTAACCACACCCTTTTGAGAGCTGGTTAGCTATAACCTACAATCACTGAAAATTGAGAGAAGAATAAAGCCCATGGCAAAATTTGGCCTCTGCCCCCCTGGAACACTAATTATTTTGGGTCCATGTTGTCTGAGCTAACATATGTTGCTGTTCACATCACCTTCTAGGATTTATACATCTTTCTTACACTTTCAAAGAGACCTACAATCATTATCTGAAGGTTTTTGCAGCCTCTTCAAATTCCAATTACTCCATGAAGCACAGTCTGAGGCATGGAAAAGCAAATTTCCAAACATCATTGGAGCAAATGGGTGTTTATTTACACAGCCACTTGATTTGGTTATACCATGTAGGCACAGAACTGAGTATGACTGTGCAGTGTAATAGGGCATCAACAAAGCAAGAACACAACCTCACACACATTTTGCACAAGGACTTCTTCAGAAACCCCAAGGGCAATGTGACTGCACCAAGGCTGCAGAAATGTACTCAAGGATATGTTCCATGCTCTCAGTTTCCAAAACATCCAACCCAGTAGTTTTCACACGCAACCCACTTTCTGCCTATGCACCTGGGTTTCTTTCCAGCCAGAGTGTCAAGGGAGAGACGGAGGAATGGTGCACACTGAATCCTGTTCAGACCTGCAACCAGCACACAACTGGACCTGGAAGTGACATCTGGGTTATACAACTTCAAAGGAATTTTGAATCCATAATGCCATGTAGTCCTAGGAAGGAGAAAATCTGCAAGAGCCATGTAGTCAACAAAAAATGACAGTGGAATCAAGTTCTTCTCAAAATGTGTTTTTTCTCTAAGGAAAAATTCAAAGAAAATAAGCCTCTCAGGCAAAACATTGTCCTCCCATTTTCAGTTGCTCCTGATATCCATATTTGTGACTATTTCTGTATTACATTTGACTATCAAGGGGGTAAGATAAAAAGGGTCACTTCAGACCCTTAGAAAGCTTTCAAAAAACATCTATGATTTTGGTTTTTTAAAGGGAAGCAAATACCAAGAGAATCAAATACAAACAACAATAACAAAAAGTATATTGTGTTTCCTAATTAAAGACTATTTTGAACAGGAACCTTGTCAGTAACTCCACAGGTCAGATCCTTTATCTTTCCTAATCAGTACATCTATGGAATCATACTGGAGAAAGATGAAAAGCTAGGGTCATATCCAAACACAAAAGAAAAACAATAGATGGATAGCTTCTGAGAAGAAAGTCGTAACAAAGAAACTACATAAATGAAATGTGCTCATGAAGTAACCTGCTATCAACCAGCCAATGAACATGGTTAGCTTCCTCATGAGGTATGGAAGCACTTCAAGGGCGAGGCTGCAGATGTGCATCCAAAAGCCAGACATGTGCAAGCCCATATAAAAAGCCACCTGAAATAACAACCTAAAGAACTTTTTGAAATAGGGCACTGCTGAGCGCAGAATCTGGAATGTTTCTCTGAAGAGGAGTAAAATCAACAAGCTTTAAAGTTCGGTGGAATCTGTCTTGGAATCAGATAAGTTTTGTTATTTGCTATGGGAGCAAGTTTTGCAACAGATGGAAATCAATAGGAGACAGAAATCAAGTAGTCTGGAATATCTTTATTTTTAAAAAAAGGCAGCAAGAGGAATCAGAAGCTCATTGAACCTAAACAAATTCAATTGTTCCTACTTTTCTCCCTAAATTCTCTCTTTTCTTGTAATAAATACAGACCAATCAAGTACCAATATAACTTTTTTTCATCAGGTGTGTTTCTATGATTTAGCTTTCAATAATCCCAAATCAGCAATCAAGTTATATTGTCTTGTCAAAACACTTGAGTCACCCTGATTTCATTCTTCAGGGAGTCATTCAAGCATGTTTGTTAAGTTTTTTTACTTAACTACTTTTACTGTGTACAAATGAACATCATGATATGCACAGACAAAGAATATGTTGATGAACACTGGCTATTTTTATGATCTTGAATATCAGTTAGGATTTCTGCATAAAGAGTGTAACAGTAAAATTCAGAATACAAAAACAGCCAGGGAGATAACCTGATGCAAGGAAGGTGTACATTTGATTGAAGTGGATCAGATCATGGTAAATCTCAAGAAAACTGGATATAAACAAGCCCACAAGCCTGGGTGGGATGCAATCCTGAGTACTAAAAGAGCTGGCAGACAGCATTGCAAGGTGACTCTCATTAATCTATTAAAACAGGAGAGGTACCAAAAGACTGGAAAAAAGTAAAAGTCCAGGAGAAACAAGCAGCAGAACCCAACGAACTGAGTGAGGCTGGTCAGTCTCACCTCAGTCCCTAGGAAAGTGCTGGACCATGTAACCCTGGAAACATTGTCAAACTCATGAACAGCAAAAAAAATCAGGAATAGTCACCATGGATTCACCAAAGATATGTCATGCTTAAATAACTAGATAACCTTATATGATGAAACAACTGGCCTGGCAGAAAAGGGAAGAGCAGTGCACGTCACCTCCTTGGACTTCAGTGAGCCCTTTGACACTGTCTCCCATAAGATCCTATCACATGCCAGGGGGGAAAGCCAGTTTTACTTCCACAGATTTGCTTTAAGATCACCCACAGATGAATTTTGAAAATTCATTCAAATAGTATTTGATTCAAGTAATCACATTGGCAGCAACTTTAACAGTTTCCAGGACATTCCAGGAAAATTCCATTCTCAGTAAAACAAAGACTATATCCCAGAAAGAGATCATAAGCATATCTAGTGTTTAAAACAAATTTTTCTTTCTCTACCATTTGATTTACAATATAAAAGTTGGATATGCTTGTAAAGATGCACATTCCTATCTTGCAACTTCTTAATCCAGAGTTCTGGATGACAATTTTTCAAGGTTAAAAGCACAAACTCTTCATGAACAGTAAAGAAAAGTAAGTTTGGGAAGTCATATTGAATGAAAAGTAACTGTAGATCAGAAACATAAATAGAAAACCTAAAGAATATATTGGTGCTTAATATATGATGAGTCTGAGGAAAGCAGAGGTCATGGCCTCAAATACAAACAGATGGGTCAAAGAACTGAAATGTTCTAGTCATGAAATTCTGCCAGTCTCATGATGAAATACAGACACATTACCACTGTCTTCCTTATCTGAAGAAAAAAAGTTCCACAAGTTCCAGACTGCTAAAATGGAGTGAACTGAGGCCAGTGAATTCATATTCATTCTTAATGCTAAGAATTTCAGAGAAAATTGAAAGATGTGGCAGGACTAAATAAGTGCTCATCTCAGGAACAGAAAAAGTAATGTTTGGCTTCAATTCTGCAACATAACACAAGAAAGTCTTTAGCATGATTTCACAGATTTGAGATAAAGTTGGCAGATTCTCAAACTTCATTGTTTCATTCTCCTGGCATTATATTTTAAGGTATGAACACATGCAGTATTTTTGCCATGGGTATGAATGATTTTTAAAAGTTATATTCCAGATTCAAAAGGCAAATATAGTAGCGAGATGAATAATGAAATGTATTTCTTTATTACAGCTGTCAGAGCTGCATTTAATGAGAATGTACACTCCAAGTACTGATAAAGCCAAAGATACTTTGATGATGCTGAAATGACGTGGCCAAAACAAGTTCAATTTCTCCTATACAAAATAACCAGAGATATTATGAATTCCATGTATAGAAAAGTTACTACTTTACTGCATCCAAGAAATGAAATAATCTATCTTCCTTCAAGTTTATTCTGAATTCTTTAGACAGCCTTGTAATACAAACCTTTCCAACACTTCAGCCCAGCAATTTGTGTGTACTCCACGTACCACAAGGAGTCCTACTGATCACGATACAAAGGCACCGGTCCACTTAAATTTTTCTTTCACAAATCTAGTAAACACCCTAATTAAACTATAAAACCAAGTTGGGAAATGCAGTTAAGTTGAAGTTCTTTCCTTTCACAGGGGAATAAAACAGTTACAATTTATTTCCTACCTTGCACCATCAGCATGGGCTCCTTTCCACCACCGTGCGCCAGCATCTCTCTACGATAGCGCTCCCCCATTGCCCTGGAGAAACACAGGTGTTAGAGCCACCTGCAAACACAACCTGTCCAGCCTTCACTCAGGTTTGCTTCTAGAATCTCTACAGAACTCACAGGCAGAGACCAAATGAAATTTTACATCCTGAAACCATGATTGATGGGAAATTGACTCCTCAAATTCAAATTGCATTTAAAATCCCACTATGACAAACTGAACTAGACAAATTTTATACATATGAGTGTGTGTTGGTGCTTATGAAGTTAAATTGTGAACAACATTTCAGGCTTCACTGTGCCAAAGGAAAAAGTTCCTCTGTTACAATGTCCTGAACATTCAGCAAAGGTGAATGCTTACAATTTGTGACGTCACAATTTGCTTTTTAATTTCACAAAACAAAATGAGTAGGATAGCTATATTGAACTTTGAAGTTGGTGATATGAAGCTTGTTTAATACCCACAATTGCTTTAATTTCAATAGAAAATTGCAAGAAATCGGGCATCTATGAATTTCAACCTCTCTAATTACATCTAAATAGTGATTTTAGTGCCTCTCAACTGACGCATCTGTGTTCTAAAACATTGACACAATTTTTTACACCAATGAACATGTACCAAAGTATATATCCCTGGTTATTTCCTGATTCATGTCCTCTTAAAAAAAAGAAAACCACTAAAAACTAATTAGTGTTAAAAAATGCCCACCAACATAATTGGTTTCATGTTTTCCAGAAGCAACTAGCCTTTAATTCTATTTAACATTTCTGTGTTTTTACCTGTCAAATGGGTTTTGAGCAAAACACTGTTTCCACACCATAGAGGCAACAGCCCTGGACATGAGGTAGGAGTAGTATTTGGCACCGTAGCCCACAAGGTGACTGAATCGCAGCTGCCAGGCCTGTAAGAAGAAAAAAAAACCCAAACCCCATGTTATTTTTAAAATTCTTTATATTGTTCAACATTTTCTAGTGTATGATAGAAGAAATCTGATACTATTAATGACCAAAAAAAAAAGTAAGAAAAAAAAAAGCCACCAGAAATAAATCCCAGAATCAACAATTTTATCAGAAGAAACATTTTTCAGTCTAAATGCTGTATATCCAATATGTTGATAATCAGGATTGAAACTATATGTAAACAGGGTCAGGAGAGAAAATCAAGCAGTAAAATAGATTACTTGTATTTGATAATAGCTGAGTAGTTCTACTGGTCCTGAACAAAACCCACAATTAACTTGGTACAAGTAGCAAAATATTTTATAATGTTCCACGTGGGTAAGAGCAGTATTATGCTCAGAAAATTTCAATTTATAACACTTGTCAGAAACAAAATGGTAATGGTAACTCGTGTTTTATGCTATAAAAAAATACAGCTTTCCATGTGGCAACAATCTTAGAGGCACACAAATTCCATCCACACACAATTCCATAATTCACAGATTTGTCTGCACATTTTTAAATGTGTATATATACACATATTATAATCCACAATTATATTGCTATTCATTTATGTATTGTTACTTCACATAGTGACTCATTCAAGTGATGATAGACTTATTTTTTTAATGCTGTTGAGTGTTGACTGTCTCCTTATGTTTTCTTGGCAAAGAAAATCAGAACTATCAGCCTTATCTTCACAGAAATTAAAATACTTTTTTCCTTTTTATTTCCCTGACTGTACCAGAACACTTTAAATTGTGATAGACTCCCAAAAGTCATCTGGTCCAACCCTCACTCAAAGCAAAGCCAGCTTTGAAGAGATTTCTCAGGGCTCTGTCTAAAGTCTCCAGGGATGAAGATTTCATCACCTCTCCAGTATGATGTATAAAGCAAGTAGGTCCAAATTTAAATGCTGTTTCCCAATAGATTCAGGCACAGTTTTTGAAATGAGAATGGATGACTGTATAAAGGTAGGAGTATGAAACTTCCTTTACCCTGTTGGCTCTGAGGAAACTCCAGAGAGAAAACAAGTGCACTATCTTATTTGTCCTCCTATCCAAAGTCAAAACTCTTAACATTCTTATGATATGTTTGTTGTCATGATTTTTGCAGGCACTATGAAAACAGAATTTCAAAGAGGAGGAACTTAAAGATAAACAATAATGCAGCATAACAGATGTTTTAAATTTAAATCCATGGGCTGTGAGAGCATCCATGGCATGCTTGCTCTTATCCTAACGTCAATGGCTGAAATTCTGATAAAGCCAAACAAAAAAAGTGAAAGGATGTGTAATTTTCCAAAACTATTTGTCCCTGTGTTTCTTTAGCACACAGAAATTAACAAACTCCTTTTTTACAGCTGAAATAAACTATGCTTCTTTATTCAAGAAAGTCCTGATTATTACCTTATTCTCCATCACCCAAAAAGATGTATGTGTATTCTAAAAAAAAAGACCAATTGAATGGGTGGAAAAAATAAGTATTTGACTTTTACTTAGTTTTTTCCCCTTAAAGGAAAAGACAGCAAACAGTGCCTCATAATCTAAATTACTTTGAATAGCTGATAAGAAACAATTTGCTAGCTATGTTACCTTTCCTGAGCAACACCTACAAATAAAGTTCTCAAAGTCAGCTGTAGTTCAGCCATTCAAAAGCCACTTTTTACAAAATGGTTACCTCGATCCTAAGACAACTGTCCAAAACAAATCAAATTTTCCATGGGTGAGCAATTGAGCCTGTACTGGTAACCTAAAAAACTAAAGTAGGAGTAGCAAGGTTAAATGAGATGAAAAAAGATCTCCAGGCTTCAATTTTCCGATGGGTCTTGATGCATGGTACAAATTCTTGAAAATTATTAACTTTCTCTTTTTTTAAGTAAAGCACTGTACTGTATCTCATTGTAATGTGTGTTACAACATCCAGCTAGGACACAGAGTCTGCACTTTGCTTTGAAAGGTATTTTGGTTGCCATGTTTATACTTTATACATATAGTTTTTCTAACTCTAGTCCCTTAGTCCCTTAATATATAGTTCCTTAATCATAACCACAATCATTAAACTAAAAGCACATTTTGAAACAGAGCAGAGAGACTACATTTTTAGAAGACTGAGCAGGAAAACATGTAAGTTTCTTTTATAATAAGTTTTTAAAGTTATGATTAGAAGTTTCTACTCTCTCTCTCTGGAATGTTTACTGATGGATTGGTTTCACATACTCAGCAATGGTTTTTAGGCTACAAACAAAAATAATTTCCAGGTGTTTGGCATAGTGAAGGATATTTCTACCTCTCCCATCTGAAAAGAATTACTTTGATAATCATATAAGCTGTAACTAAGACAGCATGTCTTCCTTGAAACCTCAGATTACATTGTTCACTCAAATGTTCTTGGTATTTAATGGTCTGCACCTAAAGCAGCTCATCTGCACTTCCAGGTTGATCGACTATTCAATTTATTTGGATTGTTGAATCTCTGTATCACAATTAAGCAAGGAGAAAAGAACAACTCAGCTATCTGTTCAAGACCAAAAAGCTTGATTTCAAAGTCTGCGCCTAAAACAGACCTCAGTACCCTCAGATGAATTTTGTTTGACCTTGTCTTCGCTAGTAAACTTTACTAACAAACTTCACATTGTTTCTTTCCAAAAGAGAAAGAGAAAGAATACAGAAAGACCAAGGAATGACACTGCTCATCTCCCTCCCTACACCTGGGGAGGCTTGCAAATATGATAAGGTGGAAATTTCAAAAATTCATTCAGAACAGGACAGTATCTAAAACAAGAAACAGAAATGGAGGATGAGTTAAACTGAAAGTAAGATTGTTTTCCCATTGCAAACAGCAGTAAAGGAAAACAAAAAACAAACAGTGCTACTCCCTACTGAAATTTGAAGGCTATATTTAATTTTTTCTTTAATTAGTACAGATTTTCTCTGTTCTAGAGCATGAATAACTCTAGCATGTCATCATTTCCTGTCACTACTTTTGTCCCAGTCCTCACACAAAGTTCCCGATCAGGAACTCCCAGTCTTCAATACTACTCAGCACCCATTACGTTATTCAAACACATTTTCTGATTCTGTACTGTCCTAACAATTAACTTTTCAAGACTGGACTTAGCTACCTATAAAAAGATATTTAATTTTCCCATCCTCTACCCTAATTCCCAAGCACCTACCTGCCCACATAAAAAAAACCTCTTCCACTCCTCCTACTTCATACAGAGGAGATTACAACCTAGGCAATAAAATATTCAAAAACCACAAGAATATATAGGCTACTTCTTCATTAAAAAGTTCCATGATGAATAAAAAGACATGCCCCCACCCCCATCACTGTAAACGTATTTAAAACGAAATGATCGAGCTTGTAGGAAAAGCTGCATTTCTCCATTTTAATAAATTCAGCTGTAAGATCACTTGATTTCTTGTGTTATTTCCAACAAGGAGTCCTTTCCTAATTTAAAAAATATATATCTATATACATATCAAATTCCCTTTTGGACAGGGTAAAGGCTAGACGTAGAACTAAGGCAGTCTCCTTATTAAATGTTATATTTTTGGTAAGCAGCTAGAAAGTTAATGAAGACTCTGAGTAATCACTTACTTCAAAAAGTTCCATGAACCCATTCCAGAAGTTTATAAAACAGTGCATTTTACAGTATAGCCCATGGGTTATGATAATATGCCATCCACAGGTCATGTTCATGCCTGCTTTTTATTCAGCACAACAGACTGCAGTAAAGCTGTGTGACTGATCCACTGCTGTTATTAAACAGGCTTTTTTTCCAGCAACATTATCAATCTTTTCTTAAAACCATGTCTGAAGCATTCCCAAAATTCCATGTGCAATGGCTTTTACCCCATCATTTGAAATCAAAAATACCTTAGTGATAATTTTATATTCTCACACCTTATCAGGACTTTTTTTTAAGTCCTTGTAGAATACAGTCTTAGGGTAAGATTTAGTTAATTTTAGTTTAGCTACCTTAAACTACGTGTCTTGCCCAAACTAGTCACATAGTCCTCCTTTATAGCAGAGGACAGAAATATTTATCCTGTTATATTTTATCCTTTATCCTTTTTGAGAGGATTGGATAACTGCTTTTGGAGAAATCTGAGTCATTTACTATACCTTCCATCTTCTATTGAAAAGTTAAGCCCCTTAATTCATTTTAACAACATGGTAGGATCAGTTAAATGATCAGACTTTAGTTTAGGGTTCCATTATTTGAATTTTAAATTAATAACTGTTAATACTGTCACAAAAATAATCTGATACAAAAATTCATAAATGATGGTAAAAACACAAAATTGAAAAAAAAATCTGTAGGTAGCTTAATATATATACTAAGCTAGCTTTTGCTTGAGTGTGGATAAACATTGTTCTGGGGGCCTCCACTAATTTCATCAGGAATCAGTGCTACAAAAGCCTACTACATTTTTTGAAAAGAAATCCTACAGAAATTCTTGACTATTGCTTGGACTTTTCAAAATGTCCTTCCAACATTTTCTGCTCTGTAAGTTTAGGTACCTTAAAGTATATTTATGTCCATTTTGCTGTGCATCTTAAGACAAAAAACACAAGCAAGAACCTGAAAATACCCAAAACTAAATTAATGGAAGTATTTTTGTCATCTAAGACTTCTAATTACAAAATGTGTGCTACAGTAATTATGTCAAAGAGCAAATTGTTGAATTGTTTCCATGAAGAACAATATTTGATGGAGATATCTGGTGCCCTCCCTCTTTTTAATTAAAATCTTATTCTGGCAGGAAATCCAAAAAAGGAGCAGCCAACTTATCTCCTTCAGGGGCTACTGGGTGGAGAACCCCCGTATCTGGCACTAAGGTGATACTGCTGCTCCTAATGCCCTTGAATTTAGCTATCAGCAGGGGTGGAAAATTCCAGTCGGTCAAGGGGAAGCTGCAGGCTCTGGTTCCTTGGAGCCAGGAGAGAAGGGCGATTACATGAGGATCAGCACAGGCCATTTCCCTCTGCTGAGGCCAAGGTTTATCAGCACCAGCGGAAATCCAGGACAAGGTTGCTCTGCCATGTAGACAAGCACACTTTGGCCAGTGCTTGGAAAATGTCCTCAACTCATTCTAACTTGAAGAAATGGTTTGAGGAGTATCAGAGTGCAGAGTTTGCAAACTGTTTGTACCAGTAGCTATTTTTGGAGAAAAGCTGGAGCAGTTTCTAAACTTGCTTAGAATAACAGAAAACTAATTTCAAGAAACCTTATCTCATGCTGTGCCTCTAAATTGCTTAATATCAATACTCTTCAGTTTTCAAGAGCTGTGCATCTCTGTGTTAGGAATAGAGAGAACATAAAGTAAACCAAACCAGACACCGTTGACATTTCAGAAAGCAAGTCAAGCAAGAGATTAAGATTTCAATTTATAACACTTCCATGTTTTTATTTTAAAATGATAAATAAATCTAGCAAGGCAGGAAATGTAAATATTTTTGCAGTTGTTTACACTAGGGAAGAGAAAAGGAATTTAACATGAAATTAACCACTTAGGTGATTCCAGATATGTACCATATGGTCTTGAATTGCTTAAAGAAAAAATTTCATTTTTATTTATAAACTACTCATGAATTTGAGCTGGTTATAGAAAAATAATTTAGAACTATTTACTCTATATCCTCCTCTCTCTTCTCCAGAAAGGGACTAAGGAAAGGGGATGTGGGTGATAATAAAGAACACTGGCATCAAAAATCTGTATGTATGATTTGCATTGCTGCATAATCCTTAAAAGATACAGATATATGAAAATGGGTTATTTATTATGTCTTTAATTTTATCTGGACAAGAGACAGTGCTACTTGTAAACATAACAAGTCTTTAAATATAAGAAATTTGCAAACACACAATTTTCAAACAAATCCTTCATGTCATACCATGCAATTCTACACAGATATAAATACACATGCAATACCCCCTCTTCAATTACAATTGTTGCTAAGCTTTAAATTCATAAGCCTGAGATAAGTAGAACCAGGTCACTGTTTCCTTTGGATACAGACTTGCACTGAAGCCCAAATTTCTTAGACTACTTTTGCAATTAAACCTAACTTTAAATATTGACCTATTATTTGAAAATAAACATCATGAACATGGCTTAAGATAAGCCTCTACAAAAACCAAGAAATACCTTAAGCAACACGGTAACACCAAAATATATTTGCAAGTACAACTTAATCAAGTAAAGTTTGATTAAGTTAATGCAGTTTACTGGAAGATGAAATCACTACTTTTTTATACTACCATTCACCTACTATCTTTTACTGGAGTCATTCTAGAAATAGATTTAAGGGATGACGACTCTAATACTTAATCTGCCACAAGTGCAGAGTGAATTTAAAGAAATTACATTCACCCCATCTCAGCCACCTTCTGTGAAGCAAGGGTGCTAATACTTCCTCTGTCTTGTTCTTTTCTGTTTTGACTTTTCATAGAAAGGACAGTCTCCCACTGCACTTGAAGAGAACTTCATTTCAGACTCTCTAGGCTGTATTTATGGCAACCATGTACTCAATTTATCCATCACTGTCAAATACAGCTTAAGTACTGCCATCACAGGGGGGAAAAGGACATGTGAGCCATGAAAGCAGAACTGTATCAAACTAGATGAAGCTATCTCTGTTTTCATATATATGTACAATATATTTAAATATATTAAAACTGTTAACAGGAGACTTCTGCAACTACTTCTTGCACTGTTCCTTATAATGGTCTACCACATGGTAAATATGGTAAATACTATCACTAAAGTATGTTTGAGTTTCATGGGGCTAGCACTTGGAAAAAGAATTTCCTTAAAAGTGCTTCATATCTTATGCTATCTGTAAACACTCTAACTGCTGTAGATAGTTGCCCAGTGAATAGTGTCATATAACCACTGGAAAACAAGTCTTCACAGTATTTGCTATCAGCATTTTCTTTATCGTAAAATGAACTCAACTCCACAAAGGATAGAGACCTAAACAAACCTTGAAAGGGGACCTTAAGAGCTTTTGAAAGTCGCAGCATCTACTGTAATACTGACTCAGCAGGGCACCAATCTTTTTGAAATGGCTTTTAGCTATTAATTATTTCTAGAACTATCACTTCCCCAGAGTTCACTGTGCACTCCTTTATTAACCTTTTCCTCAGACCCAGACTCTTCAACTTGATTTTACAGTATACTTTTAAGAAAGCTCATATGAAAACTAATCCAGGGACTTAACACTCTGTATAAACAACTTTAGTTTCCAACATGGCAAGATAAAAAATTACCTTGAAGGGGTTAGACAAACTTCAAGAGGTTGAGTAATAACACATGACTTCATCACCCTTCAGAACTCGAAAAAGTGCAATATGAGCAACATCAGTATTTCTCAAGTAACTGCAGAGGGAGAAAAAGTGGAAAAGCTATCCTCTCTGAAGCTTCTCTAGCTTTACTATGAAACTTATGTCTCTGTGATCTACAACAGTGTTTTGTTTTTTTTAACTGCCTATAAGAGAGATGCAAGACATACTGGTCGTAAAAGGGTGTCTGCTTCCCTCTTCAAGAAATGAGGGAAAAAATTAACAATACTTTAAAGACTAGACACTACCCATAGTCACATTTGCTATAAATCGTATAATTTTTTCCCTCCTACTATTTGCTCATTAATAAAAAAATAATCACAGCCTCAATTCCAAAAATTTTTTCATAAAGTTTTTCAATGCCATGCACGTGTGCTCATATAAATTTCTCTCTGCTAGCCAAATACTGATTTTACTTAGCTTTCCTCGTGGTTCATGTTTCCAATCTGAACAGATTCCCAGCGATATCATTTAAAATGTCCCTGTCTGAAACAAAACTTTCACTTGCTTGTCCACATGTTTTCTATGTGTTGACTCAGGCACAAATCTACAATTTTGGTTACAATTATGATTTGCAAGTGTCAGAAAGCTTGCTAAATGTAGAGTTATGCTATCAATTACTTACACCCTGTTTCCAAGATCAATTAATGTCTTAGGAAGCAAGTGGATTTTTTCCATCTTAGGCAGTTCTTAACAAAACTGGGGTTATTGCACTCATTTAATTGTTCTCAAGGTACTTATGAGCTGCTTAATAGTTGCTTCTACTACTTATTGAGTGACAAAGTCTGAACAATTAGTCTACAGTTCCCAAGTTATTCTGCCTTCATAAGAGCAATTACCATAACACTACTGCTTTTTCATGAGTTTGTGAGTGATAATTCCTCCAAGTCACTGACTGCTTTGACAAGTTTAAATATTCTGACAATCTGACTACATCTAATCGAGTTATTCTATTTTATTCTGTAATCTCAGTACTGCTCCAATCCATCTCAAAAATTGCATGTATTACCTACCTAATCAAAATTCACTTACTGTTCAAAAAATACTGAGGCAGAATAGAATATCACTGCTTTCTCTGACATTTATTGTTGTTCTTTCTCCTACTCTCTTCTTGCTTCTTGAGTAATTATGGAATTCTATTACCCTCTCTACTTGCAATTTGCAACTCAGCATTTCTAGCCTTTTTTGTTCTGAATTCTTGCGTTCTTTTAGTAATTATCTCTAGTCATATAATGCTTTCTACTTTTTATTATCTTAATAAATATTTAAAGGGCTTGGTCCTTTACTGCCAAATCTTTTTTGCACTAGGATGGTTTGTATCCTTGGTTCAGTCTCTTGGATAACTACATTATGTCTTTTGAATCATCATACTTAGCTGTGTTCCAGTTCCAGCAAATATCTGGCAGCCTTCCTCTTTCTGATGCATTGCTTTTAATCGTTATTGCTGGGTTTGGTTTCTAAGCTGCTTGAAAGTTCCACAGTTTTACTTCTGGCTCATTAGAACTTACCCTGTATTCTGCTTTTTGCGCTTTTATATGGCTTTTACTTTTCTAATAACCTTCCTTTCTCAGATAGTCAGATACACAGGCTTTTTCTTTCACTGAGTTATTTTTTATCATCTTATTGATTAGCATAAATTTTATTCCCTCATCTGCCACCCAGAATTGATTTTTTAAAAGCTCTTCGCCAAGAGCACCCATTCTACCTTTTAACAGGTTTTTAAATTTCCTTTAATCGGGCTTTCAGTTTTGCTTAGGTTACAAGGTTACATCATAGTTTAGCCTCATAAATCTAAAATAAATTCTGGAAGGTTTTAGACAATAAATATGAAGTTACAGTTTAAAATTTAATAGGCAGCCACTACTTAGACTTCCTTATCAATAATTTTAAGATTTATGTTCACCACTTGAGTTAACTTTTTAGAATTCAAAACCACTTTTACCATCAGAGGTTAAATGTTATCACTTATTTACTTTAAGCCAGCTGGCTCATTGCTTGCTCAGTCTATTTATTCTTCTTATATGCATCACTGATATTCACATGAAATTTTATACAGAAACAGAGTTATATATAACTGCCCATTAGTAGTCACTTCAAAAACCTAACAAGAAATCCTAAGACACCAGATGCACCAAGGACACAGACAGCAGATCCTATAACAAGACACTTTACCCAAACTGCCAGCCAGCCCTCAGTAGGCTGAGGAGTAAATCTGTTAAAACTACACTCTGCACACAGGTTTTCTTCAACAACAACAAAACAGGAGGCTTTGGTTCATGGCAATCACATGTGATGCAAAACCTATTTTCTCCCTGTAGAGAAGCCAGTTCTTCCTATTGATATCAACTCCTCCTCAGCTGACCAAACACCCATGCCTCTGCATGTTCCCTGATAATGAAAATCTTGTGTTTTTAGCACCCATGGCAAGCCACAGCTTCCCTTAGCACCTGACAGCCTCCCTGAGCAAGCATTCCAAATGTTAGGTTGCATCTCATCCATTGATTTCCTTTGTCAGGAACATGACAGACACAACCATAGCAAGTTAAGACAAGGTCCTAGGTGGAGCCTTCCAAGGTCAGGATCCCTGTCTGGGCAGAGTCCTCCCAGCTGCAGGAAGAAGACAGACTAACAACCACATTGGTGAATACACCATTTTCATATACGTCTTTGCTCTAGGGTATCTATCACAATACCTGCCTTGTCTTCTGCTGGCAAACTTGGCTGGGTAATGTTTTTGGTCCACAGGTGTTTTGGTGTTTCCAAACACTAGCAACCATAAGTCATGTTGCCAAAGTAAATTGGACTCTGGACAAAACTGTATAACCATAATTAAACCTGTAACCTGATGCATACTTTAGGGCACCAGGAAAGGTGGTTCTTCTAAAGTAATATGTATTTCTAATATGTTAAAACAAAAAGGCAAATTATACAGTGTTCCAAAAATTTTCAAAGGCACCCTACATACCAACATGCTGCCTCCTATCAAATGAAACTATAATGATGTGTGTGGATTAACTCCATCACTGCACTTCGTATTCAAGTATGGGTTAATTCCATCACTGCACTTTGTATTTAAGTACCACACAAGCAATTCAGCTGCTTGGAAAGAAAACCCTACCAGAAGACCATCTAACTTTGAAAAAGGCAAAAGGGACTATTTGGCAGTGATCTAAAAAAGAACCCAGATTCCTTGTGCCTCATTCCTCAAAACTACTTTTTCCTCACAGTCAGAGTCAAATCATTTCCCACCAAAATTCCAGATTAGACAAGGTTACTACAACGAACAGACAATTGATAGGTAAGTCTATAATTTTCTGAAAATAAGAATCAGTAACTCAAACTACTTCACAAAGAAAATACAGGTATGATGATTTGGGCAGCTGGTGTTTATTGTACAACCACTTCATTATTGAAAGCTCTTTCCTGTAACTGCAGGAGGCTGCAAACTCCACTACCATTGCAGAGTCTGTTTACCCCATGTATCATTTTCTGTTACAATACTGAACCAAGCCCCCAGCAGGAGATAGGAAGTATTATGCTTGGCGAAGGAATAGCAATGGCATAGCATTCAGTTTTGATGACTGTCTCAAAGAAAAGTAGTTTTCAAGTCTGAACTTGGGGGACATGAGGGCACTAAACAACAGATTATGGGGAGAAACTTTGATCATGTCTCAGATTGATCAAAGGCTCACTTGATACATTTTCAAAAGCCTCTCTGGGCATCCTGGGGACAAATGTAGAAGAGACCAGGGGAGACACTCTCAAAGCGGAGAGTATCATCAACTGCAAGGCAGCCCATAGTAAATGAAAACTGACTTCCCAAGAGATAAGAAATAAGCTATGATTTGAAGAAAAGTTTGCAGCAAAAGCAAAGTACTGAATTCCCCACAGTGCACAGATTTTGATACAATGTACATTCAGGAAGAAATGGCTGGGAAAAGTATGGTAATTACTATTTTATCTTGCTTTCCTAGAAGAATTAAAAGGAAGACTGGCTGCTTAATAAAGGTATCTCAAGGACTCAAGAATCCAGCCTGCGCAAAATTCCTATTCATTTTCCAAACTCAGTAACATTAATCTCCTTTGGCAACAAAAACTGCCAGACATTACAAAAATAGACAGATATATTTCCTTGCCTTCTGCCTAGCAATAATCAGCTTCTGGATTCAGTAACAGAGCAATGAAATTCCAGTAGAATTTTATCTCCAGGAGCCAGCAGTAAACTCTGTATACTTTTGAACAGATAAGCAATGACCAGGCAGAAATTGAGATCTGCATTATTCAGACGAAGTCTAGTGGGGTGCTGTTTCTTTGTGCTTCCATCTGACTTCCTTTCTGCCTTGCATGTGGCACCAGCTCCTGAGCTCATCTGCATCAATGCAGACAATGCAAACACTGTTGTGTTTGCAATGCCTGCTGCCCCAGTGCCTGAAAAATCTGTTTGAATGGCAAATATAGACCTCAACAGGACTTACACTGCCTCAAAAGGGCTTTTTTTGCACTATCCCTCCTCCTGCTGGCACGTAACCCATGGTGCCTAGGCTTATGTTAAATACGCACACCCTATAAATGCAGCAGCATTTATTTACTACATGGCTCATTTTGAAAGAACAGTAACAAAAAGACACATCCAAATTGTCCTACTATCTTAGCTGTGCCTGACAATGACAGAAATTCATCTGCTGAAGACACATGCTGTGGTTCTACTTCAGGAAATAAGTCTGCAAAATAAGACTGAAGCCCAACCAAGTACATTCAAAGGATATTTACTGAGTTTACTTGCCTGTCAAGAGCAGCAAAAGGGAACTAGGCTTCGTCAGGAAGAGATAATAGATGCTTGCAGCCCTGACAGACAATGCTATTGCAGAAAAATCACATTAATTCAGTGAAGATCTTCACTAAATAAGAAATACTCTTATCCAACACCACTAACTTAAGATACAGAAGTCCTACTTATCAATATATAACAGAATCTAAATGTATAGAGAACAGATAAATTCAAATAATTAAACCACTTTTTTTTTCCTGCTATCTCTATAAGTACCTAGCCAAATAAAAGACAAAAAGAAAAAACTGGTTCTGACTACTGCAAAGGACAGCAAGACAAACCACAGACATTAAATACTCTACAGAGTACTAAGGTCATTCTAATTCAATTTTTCACAGTGTTTTACTGAAATTTAAACTGTCATACAGTTCTTGACACTTATTCTACATTCAAAAATATAAACATAGATTTTCTGACTATTTAGAAGTTCATTATATATTTTGCTGGGATTAAGTTCCAGGCCAAATCTTGCTGTCCCACTTCAAAATGATCATAGCCTTGCTACAAGATATTACATTCTTTTGGAGATGTGAGCAGTGGCAGTACAGTTTTGATGTGGAAATGGATCTCCCAACAACATTCTCAGAGAAGGAAAGATACATTTTGCTAAGGAGAAAAGTAGGGAGCAGGAGAAAGTAAGAGAAAAGAAGATTTGAGGATTCTGACCACAGCATCAAATAGTGGCTTGAGGGACCAGGCTCCAGGTGGGAATTCAGCTTCACACAGACCAGAAATCCCATGACTGCTGCCTATGCAAACAAGACCTTTGGCTGCCACATAAGTACAGAACAAATGCATGTCATGATGAAGATCAAAATTAGGTAACTCAGTATAACTTAAGGCTTTTACACTTTCAGAAACACATGCAAGGATAAATGACATGACAAAAGTCACAGGAATACAGTGAGAAAAGTACACTTCCGTTTCCTGCTTCACGTTTTCTCTCATGCTGACAGCATAAAAACAGCAATGTGCAGCACTGGCAAAGGCAGTGTTTTGCTGCCTTTTATAAACAGCCTTTGAAAAGCTTGAATAAATCCTCTTTCCGAGATATTGTTTCCAGTGCCTTCTTTACTAAGAAAATAAAAGCAAGTTTTTAATTTAATAAGTTCATAATTTAAAGACTACACTTGTACAAAAACATCCCTACTCTCTGGATAAGAGGTGGAAGAAAGAAAACTCTTTCAATATATGTCGTGGTTTTGGACGAC
>VWZN01008885.1:0-11085 GCA_013396955.1 Regulus satrapa
ATTAGACATATGCATATCTACAATATCATAGCTGTCTTTGGGAAAGAATTTAAGTCTAGCAGTATTGGGAGACAGTGTTAAATGTGGGAAGATATATATTGAAAAACATAGGGAAAAATACCTGTAAAAGTTTTCAGTCTTCCGAGCATGTAAGCTTATCAAGGTATGCAAATTCTTATTGTCAAAGTAACTTATAGCAGGATGTCTTGACACATTTATTTATGTAATTTCAAAGACTTTTAATCAAAACATTTTTGCCAATGTAATTATAGGCTAAAAAAAAAGTTTGTCCAAAAATCCTTCCTAAAATATGTTCTACATAAAGCACTGTGTCAGGTAGCCTGAAAAATTTGTCTCAAAATGTAGCTTATACAAACCAAGATTAAATCACATTAAGTATTTTATGTTTTTTGCATGACAATACAGTTTTCAACTACATTTTTGAGACAAAGAGTTGCAGGGAGCCACATGTGCCTGTCTGCCTCTTCTGCTCACGCAGGGGGTGGTGATGTTTTACTGCATTACGCATGGTGTCCAAATGAATACGAGCTTAATGAGAGCTGGTAATTAAACATGATTAATTAGGCACATGACTCTCCACTCTGGCCTCTGTGACACTATAAACATACTGATGTTCTGTGTTATAACTGGGGCCTTGTGAAATTCAGCTGTTTGTGTTTTGATGGCATGGCAGCTCCCACAGCCAAAAAATGGTATGTGGCTTGTGCCTGTCTGTGCAGCCTCTGTGCTGCCTGCTGCCCAGGCATCAAGGTGCCCCCAGGCAGACCTCCAAAAGAGGAAATCTCACCAATTTACAACAATTTACACTTTGGCCACACAGATGTGTGTGTAAAAATGTGTGTAAAGCTTGCAGTGCTTTAAGTACAATGTCCACAGTACATTCCGTCCTTGAAAAGGAAAATATGCTTTCTCTTGACATGTTATAGGGTAATTGAGCTTTTTATGATTTCCAAGTAGCCCAGATATTGTTATTTATATTGAGGTTTAACTGTTTCCCATATTTGAACTACAGTACATAGGTGTAATTTAAATCCCTGTTAATAAGTTGGAAGTATATGGTATAAATATCACCAGAATACTGGAAGGCAAAGTTGGGGCTTGTATAGCCGAAGGAGTGAATACTGAGGATGGAGAATTGGAGATAAGAGTCCACTGAGACTGGTCAAACTACAGAGAGATTTCAGAAGAATGAGGCTGTGAATCACCAACAATAGAAAAATCTTGTTGCAGTAACTCATAAAGTGATTGGTGATGCCACAAAAAAAAGCTTCACTAGAATTAAGCCTCACAGGGAATGTTCTCTGCAGCTATATAGTATTGTTTTTATTAAAGTAAATAATTTGTTACAATACTTATTTTTCTGTGTGGAGCACCATTAGGTTACACTGCAAATATATATTTTTATATATATACATGAAAATATAAAAAAAATACATTTTGTTTCCTCAAGGGGACTATTCTCTTGAAATTTGATGCATGAAGTCTTGCAAACCAGGTGCTCAAATCAGGCTGCACAGTGAACAGAAGATTTCAACTCTGAAAATTCATACCCTGTGTAACAACACTGTGTCAGTGCTGCATCATATTTCTCGGTGGAGAATTGGATTAAATATTTTAATAGCATTTTTCCTATATCTTTATCATTTTTAAACTTACACTCCTCAGTTCAACATACACTTACCTGGAAAGGTCACACCTGAGTATTTTGTGAATGAGATCTGAGTACTTCAGGACCTAAAGAATGTACATTGGGATAATTTTATCCTGAAGCTGACTTGGGCACTACTCTTGCACCCCAGTGTTGCTACAGCTAATGAAATGAGCCTTACTGAGATACTGACCTCTTAAAACCTGAAACCCGATCAAAACCTGAAAGGGCAGGAAGTCTGAAAAATCTCCAAAGAAAGTAATAGTAAATAAAGGCAAGAAATGGGGAAAAATAAATCCTGGTGTGCAGGTCAAAGGATTATGGAAAGAAATTTGGCAAAGGAAGCATGAGCAATGTTCAGTTCTGTCACATATATTGCATAATAGTCATATTAACATTTTTTATATTGTATGTTTTATATATATCAAGCCAAACCTAATTTTGGCTTCCTCATTTTAATTATTTTCCCTAAGAGAAGTGGGGAGATTTTGGTGGGTGGAGAGAAGGAAAGGTGCCAATTTTTCCATAGTATAACGAACTTGTCTAGAAATTTTGCATCTTGTATTATACTAATATGCATAAGGCTGTTGTAGACTTGGAGGAAGCTTAAACTTTTTATATGTATGAATATCTGTATGGATATAAATTAATATATAATCTTTAAATGAAGTGTAAAGAGATCTCAATATGTAATTATATATTTAAATAGCATCATTCCTCTGCATACAAATCTATGGAGAGCTAGATGACAAATGAGATATATACAAAGATACATATTTCTCTTTCTTAACAATCTATACTCATAGTCTTTAAAATACCTTTTAAGATTAAGGTAAGCTGCTTTCAGGATAGGCATAGGACCAGTGTATGGACAAAAGCAACACTTCCTAATGCTTTTCAAAGTTCATTTTCAAAATACCTTCCATGAATGGCACTGAAAATAAAATCTTAACACATATCAAAACATAAAGTAACTAAAAAGATTTTATATTTATATTTTACATTTAAGGGCATTGCTTTCCAGTTGCAGTGTGCTTTCAAGCCAAAAGAATATTCTCACTAGCATAAGCCACAAGGCATTCATTAGATCCTTAGTCCGGGCTACTCTGCACTATCTGGAACAGCACCTATATCTCTCTGAAGGGACTACAGACGTTAATATAATATAGATTTTTCTATCTGCTTTCCTTACGGTGGCATGGATTTTAACTGAATATCTTCAGCATGTGTAGAACAAATTTATTTTGTTATTTTCCTTGAATACTATGCATTCTTTTTTTTCCAAATGGAATAAAAACTTCAACAGGAAACACCTGAATTTGTTTGACTACAGATAAGAACTGTCTGCTTTTTAAACTAGGCATGGACAGTAACCCCTCATCATGGGTTTTTTTCATCTCTTTTTTCCCTTTATGCACATTTGCAAACCAAGTTCAGGTCTTCTCAAAATTTCCAAAAAGCACGATGATAATTTGAAATAGAGAAGAAAAATAGGAAACACTCTTAGGATTTTTTTTTCCACAAAACTCCAAGTCACGTAAGAGTTATTTTTATATACTATGACTTGATGTACAAAAGCACTATTTTGGGGGACGGGGGTGGTTAAACAATACCAAAAATATCTTTAAGGAGAGGTTTTGGTGGATAATCAGACTGTTTGTTTCATTAGTGGTGTTAGTACTGGACATTATGATTTGTGTGAGTTTGCAAGCTAAAAAACAAACATGTCAGCTCTTGACATCCTTCTGAGTCTCCAGATTATATAGGACTCACAGTGGAGTCTGATCTTGTAGACATAATTTATTTACTTGAACATGCTTCTGTCCTGCTTTGAAAGAGGGAGGTAGACCTGTTCCTCAATTAATTATGCATTACCTAAGAATAAAATTGTCTGTTGTGTCACATCAAGAAATTTTAGTCCATCATTAACCACAACTGCTATGTATTCAAGAGGGGCAAATGGGAAAATAAAGAGATGAGGCTATAAAGACACCAGTGATGCAAACAGGAGTCTTTGTTTCTGGACTGGAAAAGTCCATAGCTTTTTGTAAACTCAAGCCTCCAGTGAATTCACCTGTCAGGGAAGGGTCTTCTTACTACCAGGAAAGTCTGTGGGCTCTAGCATTGTCAAAATTATCATTCCTATTCTCACCCTGTGTGGAAGTGCACTTCTTACCTTTGCTGTCATTACAGAGCACAGAGGATATTTATTTCATAATTATCTATTCTGCTAAAGCTGGAGGAACACACCTCCTCAGTTTAGTGGAAACTTCCTAGGTTTTCAAAAGGATTACACAATTATTAAGGCAGAGTAATTAGATAAGCTTTGGGTTTTGTGGGGGGTTTGTTTGTTTTTTGGGTTTTTTTATGTTTGGGGTTTTTTAAGGAAAAGAGAGATATTAAAGATGTGGATTCCCACCACATGAAGCCAATGGATTACATATACTGAAGGGTAAGTTAGAATTATAGACTCACTAGGAACAAACTTCCAAGGTCACAAAGGTGATTCTACCTTTTCCCGGGGCAGTGTATTCCAATGCCTGGTGAAGGAATTTTTCTTAATATATGATCTAAACCTCCTCTGGTGCAACTTGAGGACATCTCTTAAACAAGTGAACAATTCTGACAAATGTCAGAAGCAGCAGGCCCTAGAACAAGGAAACATGCTTTTCATACATGCAGCATGTTGGCAAAGGAGTGGCCTTACATACAAAGCAAGTGCTGTATAAATCTGTTGTCTTGGTTTTAAAAGACAAAGGTGTTTGCTAAGGGAGGCAGCAGCCTCCCTTGAAATGGAAAATGAAATCACCTCCCTCCTAATTATAATTTTGAAATTAAGAGGCTCACAGGCAAAGACATGAGGATAGGAATAACAGTTCTTTACTAGCAAGGAAAAAGAAAATCAACACCTTACAACTTAATAGGAATATTAAAATAAAATGCAGTAGTACATAACAAATACCAATAGAGTTAGGATACTCCCTGATGCCCTGTCAGTCAGAGTGTTAGTAGCAGTCCCATTAAATGGTGACTGCAGTCCTCCTGGAGTGACAGATGTGATTCTGTTGAAGCAGTGATCCTGTAGAAGGGTGCAGTCCTCCTGTGAAGGTGCAGTGGTTGTGTAGAAAGGCCTGCTCTTCCTCTGGGGATCCAGTGGAAAAGAGAGGTGCTATTGGTGTCCTGAGTCCCACTTTTATTCAGGTGGAAATGCCTGGCTCCTCCCCCTGGGTGAAGCATTTCACACTGGGAAGATGTAATTTTATCAGTCACTCAATGGACCATTAAACAGAATCATATCTTCCTGGACAAGGGTGGGTGGTGGAAGAGATAAAACACTGCCCCTCCCAGGCTCAACAGAGGGTGACAGAATGCACACCCCTACCCTAGTCACATCCCGCATTACATTCTAAGCCACAATGGCCCATTAACAGAAGAGAAAGATGGATCTTGGAAAAGATAAAGAGCACTGCCTCACTTGGGTTCAACAGATGGTGATAGAATACACACCCTTGGCCACATCTTGCATTGCAACACATGACTTCTGTGGATGATGAAAGCATCATCAGAATTTCCATAAGGAAGGAACAATTATAGCATGAAGTGTGTATCATTCGACCCATTGGACACATTCCTGCAAAACACATTTCAATAATGTTGCAGCAGAGAATGCAGGCCTTGTCAGCTGGGAGGTCTACTGTCCTGTGGAAAATAATATCTTCCAAAAGGAGGACCAGCATAATGGAGTGGCAATATAGGTAAATGTAATACTGGGATTTATACAATTCAAAAACATTGAAGTGCTTTATAGAATATGGGAAAAAGAACAGCAGGAAACAACTGCTGTAAATTGGAACTAGATAAAGTCAGATCAGAAATTAGTAGTATATTTTTAATGGCGAGGTTGGTTAACAACTGGAATAAAGTAGTTGAGTCTTATGTTGAAACTTTCATAGCTGCAGGGAGATATTTTTCTGGGATTAAGTTGTAATTCGATCAGAATTAATTATTAGATGGAACTGGTAGTGTCTTTTGCAATGGTCTCAGGTCTATGTGAGCTATAAAGTTGCTCCTACACTTGCTGCAGTCAATTTCTCAGATGATTTTCTGAGTAAGAATGCAATTTCTCTGCTTCTCTTGACAAAGTAAATCACTGACATAAAGAATGCAGTGACAGAGCTCTGGTCTTATTAAAAAAACATGGAACACAGAAGGCATTTCCAAAAAAATGCAATAGAAAAATGGGCTCTTTAATGCATTCAGTAATGTGTAGAGCTGTCATAAAGGAGAGAAGTGCTGCTGAAAAAGGAGAAATGGCAGCCAATTACAGTGTGTGAAGTTAACCAAAGACTGGATATGAGCCACAGAGCTCCTGCTTCTAAAACATTATGAGGGTGTCCTCAGGATTAAGAGGGATTACTTTGGCCATCAGCTTTGCACACTGAGTGGGATCATTTATTGAATTCCAGAGAATGGAAAGAAAATTACACCATGATTTTGAGGAAGAGTGTGCATGGGCTGTTGGTGCCAGGTGCTGGCTGTGGGATGCTAAAGGAATGGCCTCGCTACAGAGAGGTCACAGCTGCAAACATTCCTCCATGCCCTTGCCCACAAGGAAGCAGGGGAGAAGCCCAAAATGGAGTAGGAGAAGAAGGGGCAGAAAGGATCAGTTATGGACTGACCACATACCCATTCCTCTTCCCAATGGAATAGGAGGAAAAGTCAGGAGTGAAGGTTGAGCCTGGAAGAGACACAGTGAGGGAAAGGGACCTGTTTTAATTTTTCTTTTATTTCTTTATAATTAAATAATTTTTAATTGGTGATAAATAAAATTCTTTTTTCCCAAACCCAATCTGTTTTGCCATGACAATGACTTGTAAATTATCTCACTCTCTTCATCTTACCTTTCTGATTTTCTCCTCATCTTGTGGAAGAGGAATGAATAATAAACTGGCTTGGAGTTTGAACCATAACCAAGGTTAATATTACAGATATTCTTTCTAAACATTTTGGACAAACAGAAATGTAAATGGAAAAGGATTATAATACAAAAGCTTAGCAATTGCACACATATAAGAAATACTGTGCCACAATTGCATTGTATTACAAACTCAATACGGTTTTGCCTAGTTTCATTGTTATAGTGAAGGTTAAAAAAAAAAAGGTGGTAATAAAGAGTGACTGCAGAAAATTTGACATTTTAAATCTATCTAGAAATTCATACAATATGATTGTTTCTTGCCCTGGCACCAATGGCTATTGTAGCTGTTCACACAACACCTTGTGAACAAGCACCATTTGTTATTTAAATGCAGGGACATCACAGAAATATGTTCATTTTACCTGAGTCACAGGAGTGATGTTCCTACGGGTGACCTCTTCCTTTTAATGAAAATTCACTGACTACAGCTTGAAAATATGTTTATTGCAGCTGTAATGCACTGGGTGATCCTGGTGCGTGTGTGTGTGTGTGCATTTCAAAAAACAGGCTAAGCCACTTATAAATTTTATTCTCTGTAACCAATAATAATTTTTACTTTAGAAAGTGACTGAAAATTACATCTCTACCAACCATAAAATAATTCAGGCTGGCAAAAACTCATAGCACCAAAACCAGAGATATGTGGAGGATTCTCAAACTGCTTGAACACTGTCTGTCCATACATCCTTAGAACTTGCTAATAATGACAGTTTTAAAGAAACCAAAATACTCCTGTAGTGTATGCACTGAACTAGTTCTTGCACCGTTCAACATCACCTGTGAAATAAATGCATTCAGTGCTTGGCAGTCAGGATAAATAAAAAACATTAATATAGACAGAAGTGTTATTGGTAAGGTACTAAGTATTACTCTACTAAAATACATCTAAGTACACTCAGAAAACCAAAACCAAGCAGACCTTAAACTAAAGAGCTTATATTCCTACAGGTAAACTCTCTTCCTCATGGCAGAATCCACACTTATGTACATGCAACTCGAAATACCATTCTTTAAATCCCTCTTGCAAATATTTTCCTTTCTAGGAAATGCATAATTTTCTCTGCCTTGACTAAAAACTTCTGGGGTTTTAAAACTTATCTTTTTTTTTTTTTTTCTCATGAAAATATAGAAGTCTGACAGTTGAACATCGATATACTTCAGACATTCCCTTATGCCCTTTCTTCTTTAATTGTCTTGTTATGCTTGATAAAGATATTACACAAATCAATACATGCACCTGAGAAATAAGTTTAACTAATATAATAAAAGGGTAACAGTGGAAAACAAAGTAAAGTGGAAAAGTGAGATCTAATCATGGTGAATAACTTAAGTACCATGTGTGATAGGCCTATTGCTCATATATAAACTTACTGAACATCTGAAAACAGAGCTTCTTTTTAGCCCCAAAATCTCTGGAATATCAATACATCAATACGTACTTTTACAATCCAAGAGATTCTTTGGCTTGAGGTTTTTTGCAATATCTGACTAATCCAAACTTTTCACCTCTTGGAATTTCAAAAGAGTCTTTAGGAGAAAATTGCTGTAGCTCTTACATTGTAAGGGAACCATCAGTCCAGACTCTTTGTAATGTCTTCTATTAAGCTCATTTGTTTGTGTAATAAACTGAAGAAAGAGGATATTTGACCATGTCAATAGAAATTAGTTTAAATTGAGCTATCTCTGCAATCCCTTGGCTGCCCTTAGGTGAATTGCAATAAATGATGGTACAGCAATTATATTCTGCTGTTTTGCCAGATGTGTCCATTTCTCTGAAATACTGTTTTGCTCAGTTTTATAACCTGTGGCTCTCCAGATAAACCAGGAAGAACCAATATGACTAACCACTCTTTCTTCATTATTGGAAGAATTATTCCCATGTCACAGTCTGTATCATCTGCTATATTTCTTGTGGCAAATTGTTGTTTTTTTTTTTTAATGCAGTAATGATAATAATTTTATTCAACTGTAAAAGATTTGACCATAACTGCAGGAGTATTATTTGGCACAGTACATATAAAAAAGCTTGAAAGCAGATGATTTGCAGTAATTGGAGCGCTTCTTCTGCTTCTGCTTAGGGAGGCTCTAGTGGATGGAAGAGTACTGAGTATCTTTGAACTAAATGCAGTATCAGGACTGCCACTGTGACCTGGTCCATGTCATCACTTCAGTCATTTCCCATAAATCTTTAAATTATACAAGCAGAGGAAGCACACTTCCCATTACAGATCAGAGAATGGACCCATTATTCACAAGTCAGAATCAGTGTTGGCAGATGAAATGACACTGGTGTAAAAACATCACGCAGGAAAAGCTATTTTGAACGTTCTTTACATGACATAGTCTGACTTAAGCAAAGAAGCTTTGAACTAATGAAGAAAGATGAGAGAAGGAAGGTAGTGATGGGTCCTGTGATACCTTCATGTTCCTTTCCCCTGAATCAATGACAATTTTATGTGCTGATTTTGAGAGACTGTCTGCCAAGAATATTCATTCCCATATCATGGCATTTCAAAGAACACAATAAGGGAGAAGTGCTGCAGTGCACTCTCCTTTGGATCCCTTCACTTTCTTCTAATAAGTGAGCCATGGCACAATACTGGAAGTTGTGTGCTGAGATTTTATTTCTTGGGTATGGGGATTTTTTTCCTCCCCTTATTTTTTCCTTTTCAGGTAGAACCTTGGACACAGAAAAATTTGAGCTTTCTGTGCTGACAGGTGCAAACCCTCAAGAGAACACTACTTTTGACCTGAGGCCAAGGAGAAAGCTTCCAAAATTGAGTGATAGAACTGATATTATAGGTGTGTAGTTTGAATAGAAATGTGTGATGTCACAGGGTGAAAACACATAGCTTTAGGTTTTAGAGTATAATAGTGTATATTGAGATGGAGTTTTTAGGGTGTTGGCTTCTTCTTCCTTCTTCTTCATGGGTTTTGGGGATATTGCGTGATTGTATGTACAATGCCACACTGTGGGTCATAGTTGTCTGGTTATTGGATTAAAAGTAAAAATCATTTAGCTGGTGGTTATTCATTGGTGAAGTTCACTCCTAAAAGATATTGTAGTTAGAAGCTATCATCACCATTTCTACGTAGAAGCTGAATTGCTGAAAAGTCACTACCTTGTAGCACTGATAAGAAGAATAAACATTAAAGCCTGAACACAAAAACTGTCTCCTGCATCTCAGTCTTAGCCCTGAAGCAGCTGTAAACTCCCAACCTTTTCCTTTTTATCTTCCTCTTTTTCCTTTCCTTTTCTTTTTCCTCTTCCTCTTTTTCCTCTTCCTCCTTTTTTTTCCTTCTCCTTTTCATTTTATTTATTTTTCTTTTTTTCTTCTTTTTTTCTTTCTTTTTTTCTTTCTTTATTCCACTTCCAGGCTTAAAGGTAGTAGCCTAGGTTATGTGCATTGCAATTTTCTCCTCCAGTGAGGTTTAAGAAATTCTCTGTGGTTGTTTAGCAGAACTTTTCAAAGCAAATTTGTGCTTAAACAGCCAGTAATTAAGTGGTCTCAGATAAACCTCAAAAATTTGTTTTGACAAATGAAGGCTTCTGGGTGTAGAGGTCAGATGCTATAAAATTTTTGATACTATGAGCCTAAAATAATTGTCTCCATGAAGACTTTAAACAGTGAGCAGAAATACAGTTCCTCTGAAATAAAGCCTCAGCTCTTTCACAGAACTTATGATGAAGCTCAGTCTGCTTTATTTTCTATGCTCAGGAAATAGAAGTAACATTCCCACACCTCTCTTCACACTCATTTCTGGGCAGTTGGGTTTGTTCAAACATTTAGCAATTAACCTACATTTTTATAAACCTAGAAATGTAAGAAAGAATATAACAATATTTCTGCACTTACCTATACTTATCAACCTTTTGAATATTGTTAGGAAAACAAACAGGCTGTTCCAAATAGCAGGTGGAGATTGCTGCTACTTTTAATACCTCCTGCTTGTGTGGTTTGGTTGTCTAATCCTGCAATCAGTATGAAATTATAGGGGAATATTTATTTAATAAACCCCCAATGGCTTCCACATTTCACTGCAGCCACAGTGAAGTGTCATTTTGTGTGGCATTGAAGTTGTTGCCAGTAAACCCCTAGTTCTTTGCTATGCCATCTAAATTATGGACAATCATGTTGATGCTGAGATGTGTGACTTAACTGGTTATTTTCTACTAAATTATTTACAATCACAAGAAGTTTTTTATAAAGTCAAACACTTTATAAAGTGTTTGACCATACAAAGATTGAGCCATGGAGGAAGTTTTATGAACATCTCTATTTGAAGAATATGATATGAAGCCCTAGTCATAAAAATCCAATTACTTAATAGTTTAATCAAGTGCAGTTTTTCAGGAATCTTTTCATTCCTTGCCTCAGACTACAGTGGCACATATATTATGGCTTTAGCTATACTTTAAAAATAAGAAAAGAGGGAG
>VWZN01008912.1:1137-14980 GCA_013396955.1 Regulus satrapa
TGATCATGAAGCTTTCAGTTTGTACATGCCAAATCATTAAATGTGTGTGAGGGTTTACAAATGCTACATGATTTGAAAATCTGTTCTGTCTTTAAGTTTCTGGTTTACTGCCTTTGAGAGGAGGGGAATAAAGAGTGTCAGATTACAAAGTGGAATTCCTACTGCTGACCAGAAAACATTGGATTTCCTTGTTTGGACCCTAAGGGAAAGAACAGTAGCCACTGTTATGGCTTTTTGGAAGTTGATTCCTAAGCAGAAGTGCAAAGTTAAATATGGGACCATTAAAAAATATAGAAATCTGCCTGATTTACTAGGCTCTCTGTCTCTATGGGCTTTACTATAGATCTACTAAAAGAAAATTCTCCTAAACATACAGGGTTTATAGCTTAAAAACTTTCCAGGTTTTTGAACAGAAGGTTGAGAAAGTGGAGATCATAACATTTTTAATGCAGTAGATTTTATTAATGATAAAATTAAGTGGGTCTGTTTAGAGACTGAAATTGAATTAATAAATGCATATTTGCTAACTTTCTCTGGAGTCATATCTAGATAACATTTATTCTGAAGGTAAACACACAATGAAAAAACTAAAATAACATTAAGCAACAATAGAAAGTTTGCAATATGCATAGATTTAAAAACTGAGTTATAAACTGAGAGAGTAACTTTTACCTCTTCCAGCAGTGATATAGAGTAACAGCAGTAATTGTATCATATTTTCAGATTAATGTTCAAAATAAGCCATGATTCCACTATAAAGATATCTTAATCAGTGGACAATAATCAAAGACTTTTCCTTGAACTAAAGCAGTTATTCCAGTTTATATGATCAACAGTGGTATTTAATTTTCTCTACAGCTTGACTGGGCCAGTTTATAAAACAAACTGGAACCATGACTGCACTCGGGCTGAGTGACCAACACGGCCAAAAATGTTTTTTCCAAGCACAGCCCTATCTGAATTTCTCACAATACCCTGTCTTCTCCATCTTTTCACATGTGCAACTAAGAAACATGGATGTAAATTAATAATTAATGAACTCATAATCTTCTGACTGCAGCTCACGAGCAAAGACCTTTCATGAGCACTGCATTCACTTAAAGCTATGTCCTTGAGTAGAATTATTCTGACTTTCACTTTGACAGAAAGATCTATGCAGATCTTTCGATAGATCTATGCAGAGAGATCTATGCAGTAATCAGCTTCTAAGACAGGAGTGGAAAGAAATGGTGCTCTAAGTGCACTGACAGTTATGGACTTAAGCAATGCCAGATCTCTGCTATATCTAGAATTCTGATGACTATTAGTGTACTATAGTCACTTATTACCTGGAAAATATTTAGCATGAAACCAAGTGTTCCTAAATATTTTCTTGTATTCTCATGTATTAGCAGTACATTTATGACAAACACAATGAAAATAAACTATACATAAAACCAGTATTTGTATTTAAAAAGAGGCCATTACTTTATTTGAACATGTCACCAAACAAAAGTCATGAAATAATATTAAATAAAAGGTTGGATAGTGGCTTTTGTTAAAAAGTCTGCTTTTGCTCACAACTTAAGATGTTTACACTGTTGTAGGCTCTGAAAACAATTGTTGTTAAACAGTGTTGTGATGGCAGGATCTCAGCAGCCTCACTGCTTCTGAAAAAAAAAAANTAGAACAACAGATCCAAAATATAAAATATAGAAGTACAACAAACTTAGACAATGTAGGGGCTTGTTTTGTTTGGATTTGGGGTTTGGATTAGGTCCACACATTTAATGCATATTTTGTCACAAGTTGAATCTAAAAAGCATAATTCACTGCATAGTATAAAAATCCTCAATGGTCTTTGTAGGTTAATAATTATACTTGCCTCTTAACACTACACGGTCTTTATAACCAGAAAGATGGATTCTTGCAATTGCATTTAGTGCTATAAATAGAATGAACATTTGCATAGAAACTCTTATTTTTGTAAGAAATTTTTCTCCATTTTATAGTGTTTTAATAATAATTTTTAAAAAATGCCTTCAAAAATTTATTTTCCATATACAATGGCCTCTTCTTTATCAGAAAGCAAATACAGAGAAAGTGAATTCTAAAAACTTCTCCACATAAATCAATGTACATTAAGTTCTTGTGTACCCAAAAATCTTGTTGTTAACAAGCAATTATAACTCAAAGGAATTTCAGACATCTTATACCTGCTGCCTCTAAGAGACAATCTCTCAATCATTCACATTCCTAAATGTTTCTTCACAGTGGGCTACTTTCTAGGGCAAATATAAACAGAAACACAATTGTTCTACTTTATTCCCTCCTACATTTTTAAAAATCCAGTGGGGTATTTTCATATGTCTCCTTTGATATTATAAATATGTCTATTTTTTACTCAGTCAAAGGCTGTGCCATTTCAGCTGTTCTGGATTTTTTTCTAATGCTGAATTTATGGCAAAAGAAAACTGTCAGTAAATTCCTAGCCAAGCTTCTCCACTATATTAGATTTGGACCTTTAGTTAGAAGCAGAGTGATGGTAATGTATATGTTGCTCTTATCCAGTTGTTTAATATACCATGACCATACTCTCTTCATTATAGAGTAAAGTCAAAACAGAACTGAAAAGGCAGGAGAATTACTTTGTTTCTATAACATGTCACTGCTGGGGCTGCAGGGTATGACTAGATCAGACTAATAGCCACTTTGGGATTATTTCAGACAGTGCTTTATCCATCAAGTATGACTTGTAAAACAGAATATTTGAAAACAAAGGAAAAAGGACAAGAATTAAAGTGAAAATTCAGTACAACTATAGGGGCCACCTACAGGTCAGCAGTGCTTTCATGGCTCTTGGTCTGGCAATGTTCACAGCCTTTTAAAAAAGGCTCTTCTTACCACATACACAAGGGAAGAGGGGAAAAAATTGTGATCCTTAAGGAATTGACTATTTCCCTGGATAAATGCACACTGGCGAGCAACATCAAGAAAACAGTTTGGAATGAAAGAATCTCCCTGACTATAATCAATAGCTAAAACAACCCCAAACTATTTGTTGCTCTGAGTTAAATAAAGTTAAGCTGGAACTGAGGGTATGCTTGCTGGAATTTAAGTTCACCCTCGGACTTAAAGCTCTCACCATTCATCTTTCCACCATCCAGAGAGACTCAATTAAGTTTTCCCCAGTGAAGCAGGATAAATGTGAATGGTAAATGTAAGGGCTCAGATGTCCTTGAATTAGCCTTTTCTGAGTTTTCTATCCAGTAAAAATCAGTGACTCCTACTTCATGAGTGTGCTTGGAGAGTGTACACAATCAAGAAAAACTTCAACATCTCTAGTTAATAGGGCCATCGAGTAGTGTTTCTGGCAGATTTGCAGGCCCCTTGAAATTATTTGGGCAGGCCACAGATGTCCTGATCCAAGTTTTCCATTCATTACCATGGGCTCTATGCCCAAAATTACTCAATAAGCATTGCTGAATACCAAACACAGCTTACTTTGTTTGTACGTGTATTCATTGTGTTCTGACTCCTTGTTTGCTTGAATAAATAGCAAGAATGCATAGCTGAAAAGAAAGACAGGGCTTTTTTATTTTTATCACTGTCCTAAGTGCCAAAATCTGGCAGCACAGAACTGTGGCTTTGGTGCAGTACCTTGTTGTGGCTTTTGAAGATTCGTCCAAATAAACACTGCATTCCTTAGATCCAAATCTAGCTATTCGGACTATAGTTTTTTTTCTAACTATAGTCTTGCAGGCAAAATATAACTGCCTTCATTGCTATTGAGTTTAGCCAGGATTAGGGGATCAACATCCAGTAACTGCTTTGATGATGACTGCTGGTAGTTGCTTCTTTGAAACTTGGCAGCAGATGTATCGACAACCTTTCCAGCATCTCTGCACCTCACCCCACAGAAACAACACTCTCAGGAGGGAACACTAACACAACAAGAAGTACTGCATCATCTTCTTTGCCTCTGCTAACCACAGTACGCAATTACCACAAAGGCTGTCACTGATCCCATCCATGGTTGGATGGCTGAGTCATTCTGACTGCTTTGTGCCAAAAAGTTTTTACTGTTTCTTGCAGTAGTTCTGCTCCATGTAGATGAGCTCATACATGAATTGTAAGGCACTGGAAGAAGACAGGAGAACACTGGATTCAGAAGCAGCAGCTTGGGACCCCAGGGAAATTTTTATATTATATATTCAACCAGGATCTTCCCACATAATAACCCAGCTTGAAATGAAATTGAGTCCACTGCCTGCATCTGACAAAGATAGTAAGCTGAAAGAGTTAAAACATTCAGCTGGAAACATTCTGGCAAAAATAATGCTTAACCTCCTCAAACTTAGAATTGGCAGGGGTTTTTTCCCCCTCTCTTAGCAAAAGCACCACTTCCCATTACAAACCTCAGCTTATTTATAGTTAGAGAGACATAAAACCTATGGGTCTACTTGGGGTGGGGCTCCAAAGGGACTACCAAGTGAAGAGCTGGGCTGGAGCAAAGGTCCTCTGACCCCTCCATCATGCCAGAGTTAAGGTTAATGGTATGAGAGAGACATAGCCTCAGGGTCCAGCTGGAGTGGGGCCTGTGGTGGACTGCCAAAGGAGCAGATGGGCAGGAAAACAAATTCTCCCTTAATAACTGCCACATCTTGTAAAGGGTTTGGCTTTCCTACATTTAGGACAGCACTAACCTGTGGTTAGATTCTGGATCCCCTGGTAAGGATTGACATTATATGTTTTTTTATATGTCAATATACATTTTGGCTTCAAGTGTTTTGTGATTCAGTTGCCTCTTTGTCATTTGGGTGTCCCTGGCCCTAGGATTACAAACATGGCTACAGATATGGACTGCATGTGCATGTGCCAAACTCCATCACACATGGACAGAAATCTTATCAGTGGCTCTATCACAATCAGGACCCTTTGGTAAGTCTGCAATAGGGTGACACAGGTTTAACAGGATTCTCTGTAATTTCATGTTCATTTACTGTTTGTTAAAGAAAACAGGAAACAATTTGGGGTATATTGCTAGTAGTCTTTCTAACAATAAAACAATTTCTCAGGGAGTAAGATGAGATGCAAATTCACAGAGGCCAACAGGGACTGGTAGTGGAGCTTCAAATCCTCACCACCACAAGTGTTTAAACTTTGGGTTCTTCTGTTCAGAGATTCCAAAGAGGAATAGATTCAAATCTGTATCCGAGACCCATTTATCAATCTTAGGAAAGTTGGACAAATAATTTTCAGGCTGAATATAGGGCCTTAGACTCAAGAAAAGACAGATTTTCTGTTTTGCTTATAAAATCATCCATTCCTTGACTGTGTACATCTTTTTTACAAGTAAGCAATGCAAAATGAGTATCTAGTGTTGACATTCTTCCTAAACTTGATCACTTTTCTGAAGCTTAAATAATTTCTAAAGCATGAAGTTTAAGGCTTTCAAATTGATAATGCTCAGATGTTTCCTAGATTAAGAATTAATCTTAAATTGGAAAGAGATGAAATGAAGTTTTATTTAGAGTTCAAAATACTTGCATTTTTGAATGTTACTCAAGTAACCACAAAGCATATAAAGAATTCTCTATTTCCCAATTCAAAACAATTTAACAGTATACAACTCTTTGCAGATGCCAATCTAAATGTGTCAGCCAGATGGTTTTTTTTCCCTGACACAGTTCAATTAAAATGTTTTATGAAGGACCACCCGAGGAAAATAATTAGATAATAAAAACAAAATAGTCTACTGTAGCTGAGAAAATAATTAATTTTTGGATTTTAAAATACAATGAAAGGAAACAGAGGGTGAATTGAATACCTGTGCGAGACAGTCACACATGTCCCACTATATCACAGTCACATCCTAGTAAATTAAATATATAAATTAGAATATCAGCAAGACATTAAAATGCAGATTGCAGGACACAGAGAAAAGAGAGCACCTAAAAGCTCTGATTACCTCTGAAATTAAAATTAGAAATTTTAAAATATTTTCTAACTTTAGCCAAGAATCTGACACTAATAGGAGTCACTGTCATTAATTACATAAGATTTTACTATTTAGGTGGAGTTTTTTTCATTTTCATTTTCCTAGTTCATGAAACTAGGTGTCAGCATTAATACCCAGTTTAAAATATCATACATTTCCACTTCTGTGGGTAAGACAACATCTTTCCTCATGTAATATAAGTGCTGAATTCTGAAGGGCACATAGGAAGAGGACAGAAATTCCCCCATCCCCTAAGTCCAGTCCCTTCTTATTGCGACAACCGCATCTTGTAATGCCTACTATAAACTAAAATGTTGTATGTGATACTGACTGAGGGCAGTTAGCTTTCTAAACTTACATGTCTGCAGTGTACTTAGGGCACTATGGAAAAAGAGTGAGGATAACATAAATTTCTTGGATACTGGGGAATGGCTGTCAATGTCTCCATTTGCATTTGACTGCACAAATAAACTATACCAAAGCATTCTGGATGAATAAGAACTAATGGCAATCTGCTCTTTAGACAATGTATCTGAAAAAGACATTTGAAGGACAACATGTATCATTATGACACATACAAAATTGGTAAATCTAAAGGTCACAGAAGGTAATTTAACACTCTACTCTTTCAGAATCCCATAGTCAAAACCATGTTTCTAAGTGTATGCTACAATTAGAACGTGGAGCTTAACAGTTGCAGTAAACAGGTAAATTATAAACTAACAGAAATTATTTTATCAGTATAAACTACTAGAAAAGGGAACTGCAATAAAGGGTTTTTTCTGGAGCTATTGGAGGCAGATGCAAGATTTGTCAACATGATGCAATAGCTTATAAAAAGTTTTTGTTGCTTACATTTTCCCTCCCTTGATGTAGTCAACAAATAACAGAGCCTGAGCTTAAGTTATCATAAAGAATCTTCAAAAGCTCAAAAGTGAAATGCTGCCATGCTCTGAAGGCAAGATTATCATGGTACAATTGGTTCTCTCTAATTTACAGTACAATATGGTCTAAATTATTTTATGATTTCATTAGGAAACAAACAGAGACATCAAAGAAAGGCTCAATCCCCTTCACACAAGCTAGTCCAACATGGGAATCCACTAATTAATTCTTAATTCATGAAGTTTTTAACTCACAAGTTGTTTAAGTCATAACTTACAAGCTATAAGCAAAATACTCCCAGAGCTGCTGATGAGAGTGCCCATCCTTTCTCCCCAGTCACAGTGCAGGCCTACCACATATCCCATTAAGAAGCATGAAAACCTCAGCTGACTGGCTGATGTTGGATATGCTCCAGAGGTATTTTTGGGAAAGCTGTCATATTTACAACTTCCAGCTTTAATGTTTGGTCTACGATTCCTGTAAGTCAGTGGAACGGACAATCACTAAGAAGGATTATTACTCATTTGCTCTCTGCAGAAAATGAGTAATGGCTTTGTAATTACCTGAGCCCTCCCTGTGGGCTGCCTGCCTGCTGCTCTCACCTGGATCTAACAGCATTGTCTCAACAACATCAAGTCTTTGATGGCCTTTGATCAGGTCTATGAACTGTGTGTTGGATAAAACCTGAGCAGGAAGTGAGTGAAGAGCCACACGATAGAAAGAAAATGTGTTTAATTAAATGGAATTATATATGATCAAGTACCATTTTGGAGATTACTTCTACAGAACATATAATGTTTTTAATTTAAAATATTTTTTAAAATTAGTTCATATGCAAGTTGCTAACTGTAGTTAGTAGGAGCATCTGTCACAGTAGATATGTTTACCTAATTAAAATATAAATTACCTGGACGAAGGTTAACAATAAGATGATTCTCCCAGTGTCTAGATAAGCTGTGGAAACACATGACTGTGTGAATACCAACAGCTTAGAAAGTATTTGCAAGGCTAGGAACTGTGCGCAAGGGCCCCAGTGGAAAGGCTGGTGTAACCTAATAGAAGGGAAGCTAATCTTTGAGGTTATGAGAGATTGTTTAGAAGGTGAGGAACAATCTGAAGAACTTGGCCAGTCATAACCTGCTGCAACTATTTGCTTTCAGCTACTGATGGATAAGTGGAGAAGGAAATTAAAATTTGGTCTGAAACAGGATTCCATAGGAATATATCCAATTAAACCCCAGGAAAAAAATATATTGTCTATTATATGATAATTACTTTCTCTGAAACTATTTCTCTTTTCTCCTTGTCTTCCAGGCTGAAGACAGTGAACAAAACAGAAAAGAAAAAAAAAACCCAAAAAAACAAAAAAAAACCCTGACATAAAGGAGCAGAAATGACAAAGGATAAAGCTCTTTGGAAAAATTATAAAAAGTTGAACAGGCTTCTGGAAAGCTTTAGCTTCACTTATAGAAAAAACATCAAAGGTAGAAAAGACAAGCATTTAAGATTAGATTTAAGGCAGTGTAGTGGAGAATCAACTGCATTAGAAAACATAAGCATTTTCTGTTTTCTTGTTACTTATCTTTTCAGACTTTGTTTTTGTTGTTGTTGTTTGGTTGGGTTTTTTGTTTGTTTGCTTGTTTGTTTTAATGCACAGGTTTTTGTCAAGCCTTTCTCTTCACTGATCTGTTTGCTAATGATTAGCAAAAATCTCCCAAGAGAAAACTGGAAAGTTGTGCAAAATTTTAGTGCAATTTATATGAGGTGGTCCTGGAGCCAGGAAAAAGGCAGTTAGATTCCTGCTTCCTGAAGATGATGAGAGATGGAGCTCTGCATCCTGAAAACTTAGGCAAGGACACTGAGAAGCAGCACCAGAACTCAGGGTCTGAGACACTAATGGAGAGTTGGCAGGTTATCTTGCATCAATTTGATGACTAACTGAGGAACATTGCTTGGCTTAGTTTCTTCATGGCTCAGAGCCCACTTCAGGATAAAAACAGACTTACCTGGCAAGTAATAAAAGTAAGGTTAATCACAGAATTGTTGAGTAATTTCTGCAGAAAGGAGCCTTTGGAGGTCACCTCATCATCTCTACCAAATTGGGTCAACTTCAAAATTGGTCCAGTAATAGAATTGTTCAGAATCTTCTTCAACCAAAGACTGAGCATCCCCAGGATTAGGGTTGCCATAGTCTCACATTTCCCATATTTAATTAAACTTCTGGTGTGATCTTTCTTCCTTTCCTTATATTGCATTGGAACTCCACATGTTCCCTGTGTGCTCTTCATCTTTGTGCATCTCTGAGAACAGTCCAGCTTCCCCTTCTCTATGCTCTGACATTACGTAACTGAAGATAGCAATTTTCCTTTTTCTCACCAGCATAAACTAACCCATTTTTTTATCCTCCCCATGATCATAGTCATAGTTCTCCAATGAACTAACTCCAGCTGGTCAATACTTTTCCTGTATAGGGAAGCTCAACATGTGATGCCATGCTCTAGCACTGATAGAAGGGAATTAAGACTTCCCCTAGATGCTGGCTACATTCTCACTTATATGGAACAGCATGTGATTGGTTTTCTTCACCTAGAGAGAAAATGGCAATTCTTGTCCTAATTATTGTTCAGAAGGACACCTAGATATTTTCTCCATCAAAATGCTTTCCATCTGTACTGCTGAATGAAGCATGTACTCCTGAATGCATTTGTTCCACTCCAGGTGGAGGACTCTGAATTATTGAAACTAATGAAATCTTTATTCACCCATTTTTTCAGCCTGTCAAGATCCTTCTATCTGGCAGCCCTGAACTCCAGTTGGTCATAACTCTCAAGTCTGCTTTGATACATTAAGAGTCAACAAGAAGTAGAGATTCTGTTCTATTTTTGAGGTTTTCCTTTGTTACAATTTCCTTTTCTGGATGGAAGATGTTAAAGGCAAAAATTTTTATGCCAATACAGCTTTTCTTTTTTTTTTTCTTTTCTTTTCTTTTTTTTTTTTTTTTAATGCNTTTAATGACAATAGCTTTCACTAGAATTTGTCTTCTGGACAAACATGAAACCAGAATCCAGTATACTCCACAAGACTGATTAATTTTGGATGTTCCTCCTGCCATGATTCCTTACAAGGAATTAAATACCTTTCAATTTCTTTCAAGGAAGGAGGCAATGTTTATCTTCTGCACTAAAAGTATATTCCACAACAAAGAATATAAAAATAAAATAGATATAATTTTACTAACATTTCACATATAATTTTTGGGAATGAGAGAGTGGGAAAAGACTGAAATAAGATTCTCAACATATCAATAATAAGAAATAATTAATTATTCAAAAAACAGGCTCACAATTAGCAACAGCTCATTAAAGAAAATACAAAATACATGACTAGGACTCAGAGACCATAAACCAGACTCTGTTACAGAAGATTTTTGCAGGAACAAAGCTGTCTTGGACTATGCCCAAGGACCCCAAGCCCCAGTTGCTGCTGGATCACAGTCCGGATCCTCATCAGGGTAGAACACAGGCACTGAATGTTTGTAATAATACTGAAGCCGCGAGAGTAGTTTTTCCACCACATGAGGGAATTTTTCAGACACATCATTTTTCTCTTCAGGATCATGAACAATATCAAACAGCCAAAGTCTCTTTGTTGATGGATCAGACGATTGAATCTGTGACTCATTGAACAAAGATGGTGGAGGGAACCAATGACTGCACCCTACAAGAACAGGAACAGACCAAGGATCAATTCTGAGATACAGAGCAGTAATGAGAAGACACAGAGTTTTGCTGTAACTGATGAATTCTCTAGGTCTCTTGACAAGCCCCTGCACAGTGACTGTTGCTGCAGACCTTAACTGCAGTTCTGCACAAGAGACTCTTTAGTCCAGGGCTACCTAACTAGGAGTCCCATTTATGCAATAAATCCACTGCACCAAAATGAGATTCAAAAATTCCAGGTAATTTTATTTCACATCAAATAATTTAATGGACCTTCTTCTTGGATTCTATGATCCTTGTGGGTCCTTTGAGATATTTTATGACAGTTTTTTCCCCTACAGTTCAAGTAAGTTGCAGACAATATATTTGGAAAATGAAAAAAAGTACATCATTTGGATTTTAGAAGTGTTCATTCTAGATCTTTGCATGTGGTCAAAACCCCTAAGAAGTTAGCAGAATTACTAAAAGGAATTAAAATACATGAAAAAATATTAAACTGTGTTTGTGGTGGGTGGGAGATAGAATATAGTGTACAAAAAGGAGTAACTTTGTTACCTGGATATCCAGTGAGTAACTTCCATTTTCCATGTCTTATTGCTGCATGCATGGATATATTGAAAAGCCTATCATCCCATGGAGAAGAATTACTCTGTGGTAAAGATGTCTTCTTGTCAATGCCAAGACCTTAATCAAACAGTAAACTAAGTTAGGTACATTGCATATTAATGAGGTAATTTTTAGAACTCTGTTGGAAAACTAAGCAGTATCACCCTTTTATTTTTCCCTACTGGATAAAAAAAATTGTTGTATATACGTGCAAAGATCTATGCTATGATTCAATTGATGCATTTGACTCTGAACTCGTATTTCACTTTAAAGACTTACCAGTGGAAAATGTCGCAGCTGAGTCAAGGTAACTGGACTCATTTTGTACACAGATATTTTATGTGTATCTTACACATCTGTATTAAGAACACTCAAGATGGGAATTGCTAAATTTGGCCATACATGTCTTTTGCCAGGTAGGAATACAGGATTGAAAGATCTTCTGAGTCAATACTACTACTGTTAATACTCTTAGGTCACTACAGGGAACAAGTCCCAGGTTCTGACCTGTATCCACAATACAGTGCTATCTCTCTGGGCTGAGCTGGCTGTGTTCACAAAAATCCATGTCTGATCAGCAAGCTTCTTCTGCGGCATCTCTTCATACTGTCTTTGGACGAGTTGTGTATGATGTGCCCCCATATTCAGATACTACTGAAAATTGAAATGTCAACTATGCGCACATTCCCTCTCAAAAAGAAACATGAACCTCCTTACAGGAGGAAGCCCAGGAAAAATAATTAAAATGCATTGACCAGGGATGATTAGGAGACCACTTTGTTACTGAAGCAACAGGGAAGAACCAAGTCAGACAGAGAGTCCAGGAGCATCCAAACAAACTTCCTTATCAGCTTTCATAAATAAAATAGGAGTTCAAAGACATAAAATCTAGAAGTTTTATATTAACTTATCAGCTTATAACAGTTTACCAATGACTACAAGAAGGCAACTTTAATCAGACTAGAAGACACATTAGAAGATGGAGAGAAACCAATATTGATATTCTAGCTTTTTCCCAAAAGAGATGGTTTTCAGTCAGTTTAGGGAATTTGAAGGACTCAACTGACAGATTTTTGTAAGAGAAACCATAAGATGTACAACAATCATGTATGAGCCAATAGGAAGCAGAAATAGTATTTCTAAAAAGAGTAAATTCTGCACAACACAGTGAGGCAAATACACATCTAATGGAAAGAAGAAGAGAAAGTTGGAAAAGGAAATGGTAGGACACAATTTCCATATTTTTTATGAAGGATTTGCAAAGTTTCTATTTTCTTACTGGATTTTACACTTTGAGTTAAATTTCTTTAATAAACACATTTGTGCGTACCCAAGTTCCCTGTCTACATCAAGCCTTGTTCCCAGATTAATAATTATATAGAAGAGGCTACTTGTTGGGAGTATGCATACACAAACTAGGGAGGATGCAGCTCATCTTAGATCAAGAAGCACTGAAGCAGACCTAAAAAAGAAAATAAACTTCAAACCCCTAAAAGACAGGGAAAACCTCATAAGTAACCCCAGCAGAATCTCTTCTGGAAGATGAATGTTCATATAGCCATGTGATGTCCATTGAAAATATGAAAGAGTTCAAAGATTAATACTACTTACTTTTTAACATAGTTGTGTTAAGTGTTATTCTGTCATTTACTTTGCCACTCCTCCTTGACTATTCCTCTTTAGCATCTACTTTCTTAAGGATAATGGAAGATATTTGGCAGGCCAAAAAAGTGAATCATGCTTTTCAAACTGTATGTCTCAAAACTACAATTTCAGGGCTTCGTCTAAAAATAAAGTTATGTGAACCTGAATTTCTGATTTTAAAGTTTATCATGAAGCATATGCTTCTGATTGCTGAGCTACACACAGTATGTGGAACCATAACATTACACAAGATAAACTATTTAAAATACTTCAAATAAATAGTATGAAGGACTTTATTTTTAGATATACTTTGAAAAATATCTTTAGAATGTATGAGACTTAAAATAAAATTAAAAGAGATAAAAGAGATTTTAAACACTCTGATTTGGTCCAGGTAACAAAACTAAACTCCAAAATGAAAAAGTGTTTTTACCAGATCATGAAGTTATTCGATGAAATATTATCTTTCAGCAAAATATCTTGAAGAGAAATGGATAAATTCCCTCATGTTGAACTGTTATAAACAGAACTCTGTCAGTCATGATAGTTCACCCATTGCAAGCATTTGTTTTGTGCCAAAGAAACGTATTCTTTATTATTCAGGGAAGTGCATTGCTTTCCAGGCAGTACAAGTGAACTGTCATCAGATATATTGGTCATGGAAAACAGACTGATGCTTGTTTGAATGCTCTCTACAAGGATACTTACAGGACTGTCAGCTTATTATGTTACATAAGCACCAGATACAGAGCTATTATAAATAAAAATTTTGCTTGATAATAATTTTTTTCTTCACTTGCAGCTTAAACTCAGATATTCCTTTTGCTTCATTCACCCATCTTCCTCCTTCTCTTCAGTCCAGCTGCTAAGTTTCTACCTCTGCCTTCAGGTTTTGCTGGTGCATGTGAAATGCAAAATGCTGTCTTCTCCCTTGTTTTGAATGGATTTTAAAGGGAGTCCTTTTCTGATTTCACAGACTGAAGAAGTCATATTGGCTTTGTTTCCTTTT
>VWZN01008928.1:0-11337 GCA_013396955.1 Regulus satrapa
GCTTATCAATAGTTGTGCATTTTGGTGTGAGATCAATCACTTCCTTAAATATTTTTTTTTCTCCATTGACTAAAGACTTCTACATCTTTCCACAGATCAGATGTAGTTGTTTACATTAGGCTTTATCAATACCTCCTGGGCTTGCTAGTCATTAAAAATAAATCCTAATGCTGACTTCTGAAATTACCCAGCCTCTAAAAGACTTTAAGATATGGTCAGGAATAAACAGAAGACAATGTTGATTTGACACATTGAAAATAAAAAAAAATTATAAATAAATTACATTTTTTAAAAACCAAACAGATAAACAAACAACTAAAACTCATAAAACCACACTACACAGTCTAAACCAAAGAGCAAATAACCCATAAAACCTTTCTGCTAAATCTTTCTCACTACCCTAGAGGGCTGGCTACCAAAATGGTACTCCTTGTCAGCTGCTCATAGAAACTGTCCTTGCCCAGCTTCCAAAAAAGAATGTTCATGCTCTTAAAACCTTTCCTGTCTCTGTGAAAATGAGTTTAGAGTTTTTTGAAATATCAGGCCTTTTTTTTTTGCTGTCATACTTGTTACAAGACAGCCATGTTTAAGTTATGTTCCCTGGCTAAGCAACATCTGGGTTTAAATTATTATAGAAAACAGTTTTCCCAAGCATCTAATTTTTCAATAGCCAGTGTCTTTTAGACATAAAGATGAAGCAAGTACTTTCTTGTTTAACTATAAATCTCATTTTTGTGAAGTGGAAACCAAAAATTTCAGCTTGACACTTTTAGAAAGTACCATGTTCACATATACAGTCAAAAGATATTTTGAAGGCCTTCTTTGCAAATTACAAGAACATTGCCTGCAATGTCCTCAGGCCTCACACCAATGTCTATCCAGTTCCCTTGAGTAAGAAATATGTTTCTTACACATTTCTGTTCTGATGTCTACAATTTATTTTGAGGCAAGGTCAACGTTACTTTGCTATACCACGAAAGGTATAAGACAGAACCCTTGCTGAGTAACTCCAACATTGAACCCATTTGTTCCAGTCATTGGTCAAAGAATCTGCCAAATGAGTTATTGTAGACTCATTTATTATTTTCCAGTGTGTGCAGTTTTGTGCATAGTCCATCTCTCCTATTACTGCTAAATAGGCAGATTATATTGGTGGGTGGTTTGGGGTTTTTTTGTTTTATTCCTGAAACCAATATTAGAGGTAGATAAAAATGCACAGTATGGATCAATTCAGATTTTAAATATCTTAACCAACAGTTTACGATGTGCTTATTCTAGTTAGACTCCAGGGTGAAAATTATGACAGACATATGAGTATATAGAGAAATATAGGAGACTACATCACTGAATTTCTGGGTCAGAGTTCTCTAGGAATTATTTTAATTTTTTTTTTTTTTTTTAAGGGCATAGGATAACCAGAATGAATAAAATTTTCTTCAGAGAGAATAATGGAGACTTTTAAATGAAACTTGGTTACAGCAATATGTTTTTTCAACCTTTGGTGGGCAAAGCAAATATTTGCTTGTGCTGGATGGAACTTTACTCCTCCAATCTGCGTTTAAGAAAACTCTCTACAGTAACATCTTCTAATGTCAGCAAGGAAGCTTTTTCTCTTTTAATTTTATCAAGGTAGGATAAAAGTGTATTAGATCATTACATAAATTACTCACATCTTGCTGAACACAGTGTCTTATTCAGTCTTCAATTAGAAATAATTTGTGGGACAGATGCCTCAACTTTTCTAAAGAATTAATGCATCAAATATCCTCAAAGGAAAATATTTTTGGAAGCCTCAGAATTGCATATTAGTTTTCAGTAAACCAATAAGCATTGTAATAGATTGAGGTATTGTGTTTGATTTCAAGGAATTTTGTTTTAAAATATCACTCTGCATGACTTAAATCATTAAACAAATTGTGACCTCTGTCTTTTGCCTTTGATTCAGGCACCTCTTGAAAAACATAGTTTCAGCAAATCAAAGACAGTTAGTAACTGCATTAACAAATATTACGATTTTTTTCTGGACTTTTGCCATTTATCTTATCATTTTATTCAGTTTTTTTTCTTATTTGAAATAATTAAGCATAATTATTCTACAGAAAATATTCAGGTCCAAAAAATTATGAAATCGGTTCATAATGGTCATTCAACTTTTGAACTGACTTTGCATTAGGCCTTCATGCCTCATTATTTTATTCTGCTATGTGTCTGCACAAAGCTAACTCTTGCAGCAAGGTTTCTAATATGATCTATTTTCCCACAGATAAATAAGTAAATAAATAATTTTTTTTCCGTATACTACACTTCACAGCAGATCTGTATGGAAAATTTCAAATTCAAATTTCCTAAAAATTTTCAGCTTCGAATTTCTTACGGCGCCCACAGTGTCATGGGACGATACAAGACACAGTTCTATAGGCCAGAACAAACAAATGAGCTGGTTGGAAACCAGTTGTGTATGAAAGAACTATGGTATTTGTATATCTCTAGTGGGCTAAACCAAATCTTTGGATTTATCCCTCCTGAAATTAATGGGTTTAATTTGAAAAATACTTTGTAAAACTCTTGCAGCTTCGACCCATTTTCAGTCAGCACATGTTAGTCATACCAGGCCCCAGAGAGAAATCTAGCCAGTTACAAAAGGAAACTCATTAATATTTCCCCTTATAATCTGGTTTTATTCCTTTTTTAATGCTAGGTAATTTAGAATGGGACTCAAAGGATACTAAATGCCCATGTGTGAGCCAAAAGTGGCAACTTGGATTTTAAGTCCAGCCACAAGCAGTTTTTTGCTTTTGAAGCTGCTCACAGCAGGGACAAGCTGAGCTTACAGCCAAGGGAAATTGTGTATTTGGAAACTAAGACAATAAGTCTTAAATATACTTTTCTATTTGACTGTAAGTATATTAATATCAGTTTTTGCACTGCTGCATGTCCTTAACTAAAATCATCTTAGACTCCAAATGTCAGAGTTTGGAAACCAGGCATCAGGGGGTCAGAACTGACTAATATATAAATGTGGCATTCGTTGCCATTTTATACTCTACAGAATGATTCAAATTTAGTTTAATCAAGTAAATAAAAGACCTCATATGAAATTTTACTTTGTTGTGCTCAAAAATAAAATATTTGTCTTTAAATTAATTATCTTTCTTATATTAAAAATGGCTGTTTGCTATTTTGTCTTCTCAGGAATGGCTACATACAGAATATTTTCTGTTGGAATAGACCTCTAAGATCATGAAGTTCAATCATGAACCCATCACTTAAAGGTGCACCACCACTAAATATTATCCTTAAGTGTCACATGAATGTACTTTTTGAAACAGCATTAGGGACAGTGACTCAACCATTTCCCTGGGCAGCTTGTTCCAATGCTTGACAGCCCTTTCAGTTGTTAAAGCTGTGATAATGAGCAACTTCGCTTCTCAGCTTCTTCTCTCACACTTGAACAGGCAAATAGCTGCAGAAGTTGTTGCACAGATTTGACCAGGGCAACCAGCCAGGTGTACCTGTGCACACCTTTGCACTCAGTCCCCTTGGCCTGTTCGATGTGTCGTGCCATGCTCCTGTGTGTCTTCTGTCATGAAAACCCTGTGGAAAAGATTTCCTATTTCACAGAATCACAGAATATGTTCAGTTGGAAGGGACCCACAAGGACCATCAACTCCAACTCCTGGCCCTGCACAGGACCATCCCCAAGAATCACCCCATGTTAATTAGAGTATCCTCCACACTTGAACTCTGCTATGTTTCTTACTGTGTGCTCTTACAAATAATGATTTTTCTTCTCCCTGATATTCATAGATATGTACAAAGGAGATCATATTTTGGTCTTCTGTAAATGAAAACCACTCGGAAGGTGTATATATTAGAACATACTGGCACAGATTGAGTGCCAGAGCCTCAATGTGCTATATTGCTTTGTTAAATACATATAACAGTTATTTTTAGATGGAAAATTATAAACACTGCTGATGCTTAGATATATGTGAATATTAAAAGTAACGTCCAAGCTGGGCCAGACAGCTGGAGCTGCTGGAAACAGTGGATACTTGTAACATCCCGCAATAGTGGCAACCTGTTAATTTGCATCAGTTCCTCCACCAGAAATCAAGATAACTATAATCAGGCCAGTGAATGGAAGGTAAACATATAAATAATTTTACTTATCTGTTAATTATGGCACATTTTAACTAGGGGGAAAGTATTGCATCTGGGGAGGAACCACTCCCTGCACCTGTAAGGACTGGGTATCACCAGGATGAAAAGCCATAGCCATTGATCACTCCCAAAAACTTGCAAATATTGAATTGCAATATTAGTCAATTGGTTTGTTTCTTCATTTTCTGAAGGGAAAGTTGAACTTTTCATTCCCTTACCTGTACAAGCTATAATGCAGATTGATTAAAAAAATCTGCAGGGCCTGAGAAATCAGCAACTTTCATTTTCTTCCATTTGGGAAATTTCCTTATTTTGGGAGGATTTTTGTGTGCAGTGTATTATAACCATTACTGGAAATGTATAAAGTATTTTTTTCCTTATTTTACATCTTAAGTGTATAGGTGTGGAGGAAGGCGTGGAAGAAGCTGTGGAGGAAGGGGCAATTTTTGTTTACAATGCCTTTTCAAATATACAGAAGACTAGTCTGGACTCTTTATGATTTCCTGTTTTTGGCTTGATTCAGCTTCATGTAATGTGCAATGGATATTTTGCCAAAAACATGTTATGGGTTTTGAAAACAGTTTCTTCCTTCCAAATCCTGGATTTATTGGTCCTACAATGTTTTATAACTTCCATTCTATTCATATAGCTTGTCTTTAGCCTAGCGACAGAAATCTTAATGATTTTGATTGCTTCTTAGGAATTCTTTTTGATTGCATTTTAGGAATTCAGAATTAATACTTCAGCAGTTTTGGACTAAAAGTCACCATTTCCTGATGAATTGCAGGTTCATATAGTTTGAAATAATGATGAGTGAATTTCATGCACACCCTTACTATCAACAAATAATTTAGAAAGTAGTTCATTTTGCATGAAAACATCTTGTTCCAACCATGTCCTAACGGCTGACAAATCTAGTGGATTAAATAGTCAGAATAATTCTCTCTGTTCCACTTAAAAAACATATTTATATTTATTTAGATAATTTTTGTTACTCACAGAATAAGATGCATGCTCCCCTTCAACAGCATTTGAGACTTAATAGTAAAAGTGTTGACCAAGAATGAAGTGAAATTATGCAATAAACATTGCACAAAGAACAACTGTGCCAAAACCATTTTAATAGATTACGAAAGGAAGTAATTTAAATGTGTAGTTAATTTACAGGCGGAAAGATGCCTTCACATTGACAGAATTTCTGGCAATTCAACTTTTTTTTTTTGGCAGACCTTCAAATTTTCATTACACAGAGGAAGGAAGAACTATCTGTTTCAGTTATGTGTGGTTAGGACATTTAAATACCCTAGGCTAAGGCCCTGTTTGCACTGCTCTCAAAAAACAATATTTGTCTAAATTGCCTCCAATAGCAAGACAAATGCTCCTTCTGAAGGGAGATATCTTCATAGGCCGGCCTAACTTTAAATGTTTTGGCCAAAAGCAGTATTTTCTGAGCAGCTTCTGCTTTCCATGTAAAGAACTGAATGGACCTTTAGTGGTAACATCCTGTGCTGCTGTGTACATCCCTGAAGTGGCCATCACACACTTTGCTCCAGAATGGCAAAACAGCCTCCCAGGAACTCTAACCAGTCAGTCAAAGTTTGAACAGTCTTCGATCTACTCTGAATTGTAAAGTGATCTTTAATTATCTCTATAAATGAGAAAGCAGAAAGCAATTTGGAATTAATTTGATTCATTTTTTTCCCTCAGTTGGGTTTTTAAATTATTGTGGGATCTCTTTAAAAAATATTCAGTGGTTGCAGCTCTCTACAGTAACTCCCTAATTACTTAGGGAAAAAAATAAGATAAAAACAAAACCCAACCTAGATCTTCAGGTTTTATTCTGGTCTTGGCTTTTTTTCTTTTTTTTTTCTTACCCTTAGTTTCATATGTTTTCTTACCCTTAGTTTCATAAATTTTCTGAGAAGCCTCAGAAAATTTAGCTTAATATACTTATAAAAGTATCGCCATCTCATTTCACTTTCCCTGTCTACCCAGTTCTGCTGTGGCCCATAACAAGTCCAGGGTTTTACCAGAGGGTTCCAGATAAGAGGTTTCCCAAAACTGTAGAGCTAGTCAGCTCTAAAAATGTGATTTGTTTAGTAGCATCTCTGCCTTAGTGTTATAAAATATAGATTTACTTGTATTGCAGTTTAGTATGTTTTGACTAATAGTAGTGGAATGTGGCTTGAAAATCTACAAATTAGCACCCATTTATCTCGTTTTGTTACTGACATCAACATGATACTGAGCCTACATTAATTGGTGCTGTTGAGAGATATAGTTATTAGCTCAGCTACAAAATGGAATTAACGCTGATATATACCTTTTAGGATCTGAGCATACATCTCCACATGACGTAGTGCAAACCTGCCAGCTCATCAATTTTCTAGGAATTCCATTGTCCATCAGGCATGGCCAGGGTATATGATGGGGACAACTTTCTTATGACTTACAATTCAAAAAATCTACTCAGATTTAAGTGAAAATCACAAACAGAACTGAAACTGAGGACAGAATTAATTCAGGAGCAAAAAACCTATGCATGAGTATAGACAGATTATGCACACAGATTTAAACAGTAGTTATACAAAGAAGTGAAAGGAATTAAATGAACAATATATAACTATCATAGTCTGTGTACATTTCTAAGATGTTTTCAATGAGAAAAATTCCTGTCTGTACAAAACCGCTCTTGCCTCAGGGTAAAAGACCAATATATTTCCAAGTGAAATGAGAAATTCTCTCTTTTTCTATTTCACAACAAATGATTGATTTAGAAAAATAAGTTAGTCATCTTATACTTATCTCAAGCACTGAATGTACTCAGAACAATTAAACTTTTTGTTGAATAAACTCAAAGCTCTCAATTTTTTTGGCATAAAAACTTCTTACCCACATTGTAGAAATAAGAGAATGCAAATAGTTGATGTGCAGTTTTAAGATCAAGTCCACTATTTGCAAATGTATTGAGAAAGGCTAAAATTTTGAAAATTGATTCTGTGACATAAGTAGAAAAAAGGGAAATAGTGATTTGGTTTTTCCTAAAAATATTGACATCTCCGGTGTTGCACCAGCGCATCAAATGACAAGTATGTGATGAAATGAATATTTTGAACATGTATTTCAGAATAAAAAACACTAATTTGGAGCCCTTTTAAAGTCATACATGGAGAAATACTCAGCAAGGACCACATATTCATATGCATATAAATAGTTTACAACAAACACAAGTTTGTCTTGCTAAAGTTGGATTTTGCATTTTTTTTTTCTGCATTTAAATTTTATAATAGGAAAAACAGCACAAAAAGTAAGACATTCTCCACAAACAAATAAAATGCTTAGCTTTTCTTCAGCTTTGTTTTCTTTGTTTCCAAGAAGAACTATAAAGAAATAAAACATTCAACTTTGGGGGAATGTGAAGAATTTTTGTTTTACTAAATTAGAGAAGGACTGAATGCCACCTGTGTGACTGCAATTATACCTGAACAGCAGGAAAATCTGTTACTACTCGTTGAGCCTTGATGCTGAGGGAAGTTGAATAGATCATTCATTCCATGGTTAGAGAGAGTCATTTCAAATCTGTGTACCACATGTAAAATTAGTTCTGACCTTGTCAGCCTCAAGCATGTCCTTCAGATATGGATCATTAAATTCAATCCTTAACGCCACAGGGAAAAAAGCTAAAAAAAATTAGGGGTTCTTTATATTTCATTCTATGATCTCCTACTAAAACGATATATTTGCTTTGATTTTCCAGATGGAACCATAATTTATATCCTTGATGTATGAAAGTTGTGACAGGTGTCTTTCTGAAGAAGATAACTTTCTCAAAACGAAGGATGGCCAGTTAGTCTGGCCCATGCTGAATCTTTATCCTCATGGCAGCTCATGCAACCAGACAAACTTACAGGATACTGGTATGGGGCTATAAGTCACTCCCTGAAGTATTCTTTCCCGTGCACCTAGATTTTTCATTTCATGCTTATAATGTGTCAAGAAGTGAGTGCTTCCCAACTATTATATTATCCTCTTTAATACACTGGGACCACTTATTCACAGAGGAATGACTGGGCCTGTGCAGGCTGCTGAATTTACACCTAATTGTTTGTGATGTTCATAGTTCACTCTCCTTCTCTGGGGNAAAATCTTACCAAAGATCACTTAAGGAGATACACTGACCTAAAGAGATGCAATCAAATATATATAGCATAAGCTAAAACACAGTATTGTCCAAATAATTGGTATAAAACTGTTCTTATTGGCCTCAGTGATTAGTGACAAAAAGGTCCAATAGAAGTGTGTAGAAAAGAAGTGAATTTATCTGCTTCTCTCCTACCCTCTGTTACACAGTACTAGTACAATTTCTCCAGCTGCACATTTCACTAGGCCAATGCATTTCAGTTTCAACATGCTGAGATATTTTTACATTTTTTTTTTCTGAGAAAATACTGTAACACTGGTAGTTTACCTCTTCCTGTGCAAATACGCTTTATAGTCTGCTATAGGCACCTAAATCCATTTGTTACAATACTATAATAACATTTCTCATGATCTCTCATTCACATATGCACATACAAAGAGAATGGGAAAAGAATTTAAAATTCCAGTCTAACATTTTCATTAATTAACTAGATAATTCCACTACAGTATTACACTCTCACCCATGCACAAGTTCAGAGGAACAATTTTAATGTGCTGGGGGACCGATTATGTCACCTGTGATGTCAGAGAATCACTGCATTCCAACATCACATATCTGTCTATATCCTGAGAATAGGAGACTTTGTGACATCATCAGTATTTTTTGAAGGTCTAAGCTTAGAATCCCAGTAGTATATTGCATATTTAGTTGGCTTACCTAGACAATCTTACCATCCATGGATTTAGAGCAGAGGCAAAATGTAGTCACATTCTCTTTTCTGGAGGAGGCAGGAGGTTCACATTGGCTTCTTCATGTTGATTTGTCTGTGTCAAACTAAGTAGAAGCTATCTATGTGAAATGCCTACCGTATTTTTGCAATTAATATCTGGAAGTTTTAATTTTTTTTCACTAATAGGGGAACAGATTTTTTTTTTTTTTTAAAAAGATAGATTCTACAGCATTTCAAAAATCTATTCATTCAAATGAAGAAATATTTCTAATGTTGAGAATATTAAATAGTCTTGGTTGATAATTATTACCACAGACAACTGAAAAAACAGTTAGGTTGCATTTGAAAAATGAGAGGGTCAATTTTAACAAGTACTACATGCAATTTTAAATTTGAAAAATACTGTATTTGGCTCTGCGTCAGTGGGGCTGGAAGAATCATTTTATCATAAGTTTCTACCCTCCTGATGAGAGCACACTGATTTATTTTATCATAAATCAAAACTCCTACTGGGCTATGAATGAAAGACTTGTAAGGTTCTGGCCTTTAAAAGTGGTTGGGAGCGTAAAGGAAAGAACATGAGAGTTTGCATTCAGGGAGGTAGAGAACCATACTGGCCAATAAACACACAGAGCAAAACTAACAATGAACATAAGAGGGCACTACCAAGTAAAACTGCACTCATTTATGCCAGCATTTCCTCCTACCCTTCAACACAAAGCTGAAGGGAAAAGCCTGGCTCACCTACTTCAGTCGCATAGTGTCACAGATAATGGTTATCAGATAGTCTCGCACATGTATTTAAGACATCTCCAACACACAGATGTGTAGAAGTGTTGACCTTAAAAGTGTAAAACCTTTGATCTGTAAACTGCTCCTTGTGGAATTTAGTATATCTGAGAAAGTGTCAAACAATATTTAAACATGTACGAATATTTATTACAAGGTATAAGTAGCATAAGATGACAAAAATAAGAACAATTTTTTTTGAAATTAAAACTCTTTTTGCCATACATTAAAAGGGAATCAAATATTAACCTTTTCAAAAGCACATTGGTTAACATTTACTCTCATCTATGACTTTATAGCAATAAATTATTGTCATCTGTTTAATAATTTTACCTTGTTCCTCTGTCCTTAGGTTCTAGATAGGCCCAAATATAGCATAGAAGACTGAAATCCTCTACTACACAAAGGGAATATCAGACATAATTAAGCAATTTGCATCACAGGGAAATTGTAATGTAGCCAAGAATGACTATGGCTGATCATCCCCTCATGTCTTCCACGTTTGAAACTGCTTCATGTAGGAGTGAAATTTCTTTACTCTGCCCATCCACTTGGATTTTCAAAACATTTTTAGGAAAACACATTTTTTCCATGCTAGAAGTACAATCAGATATTTCTTTTTTCTCCCAATAGTAATGCTTATAGTCTTTAATAAAAAGTAAAATACGTGGGGGTTTGGTTTTTTCTAGTTGGTTAGTTATTTTTGCTCCAGCTGTCTTGTTTAATTAATAGAGTGAGAGAGTTTAGAACTGGCTGGCAATTTTCAGATTAAAAGATTGACTTGAACTAACAGCAGCAGAAAGCTACACGTATTCTTAGGATTTCATTATGGACTTTTCCCTTGCAATGAGATATAGAGACCATTGTTGGAGAACGTAGTAAAAGGACTTATGAAAAACTGTGTACAATAAAGAAAAATTTAAACAAGAACAAATGCAGATAAGGGTGGAGATCTGGGGGGAAAAAGTTCAGGAAGGTAGATCTTATCATATGAACAGAGACTAAAATGAGCAATGCTTGTTTAATCTATTAAAGAAAAACAAGCTGAGAGGGTGTATGGCTGGTCTCAATACATAAATAGAGGATAAAATAAAAACAGAGAAGAAAAAAAAGAACTTTGACACAGTGAGGCAGTAAATATGGTCAGATGGAATCATTTTGGAATTACAATTACATGTGTAACCATATATAAACCAAAGAATCTCTGAACTTTAACCAAAGGTTCAAGATTAGCTTTGGCTCATATAGGTCCTGAAGAAATTTTGAGAGTAAGCTTGAATAAGTGTAATCAAAACGTGTTCCTAAATAGATTTAATTTTCAAGATGGCATTGCTGCTTGAGCTTGAATTTGATGATGTACACAGGTTGTATCTAGCATAAATTGATTTAGGCTTTTGTTTAAAATGAGTTACCTACTGAGATTAGTCTCTATCACCTAGTAAATTCCTTTCTGTCAATGGTGCTATTAAAACATTTCAGTTTCTACTTAATTTTTCATTGGGGCAGTCTCCCC
>VWZN01008928.1:39945-74949 GCA_013396955.1 Regulus satrapa
AAATTTTTTTTGTTTTTTTTTTTTTTTGTGTTGTTTTTTTTTTTTTTTTTTTTTTTTTTTTTTTCAGAATAATGGGTTTAAATAATGTCACAATATTGTTATTTAAGAACAATGCCACGGTTCAGCTAAAATCAGCTCAAATCAGAAGCTGCTCCCTTAACAAACAAGTTAAGTTCATGTTTAGATCCTGCCTATTTTTAATAATACTTGAAAACTGATTCAGCATTTTGCTGAGATATTTTACAACTTTTATTTTCTTTTTTTCTTTTTTTTTTTTTTTTCTCTCTCATTACTCTATGGTTGTTTTCTTGTCATTTGGGAACCTAAGATTAAGTCTCGAAAGCTGCATTAAAGAGAAGTCATACTCACACTGAAAACTCAGTGGAGGTATGTCACAGTGACTATGTGGCAATCTGACCAGAAAAACTTGCTGCTCAAATGCTTGTGAATTTATATGGATTTCATTGATGACAGAGGCTTTTGACTAAACAGAGCTGTTTTATTTCATTAAAAAGAAGGATAGATGGCATTCAGAAAGGCTATTTTAAAAATGTTGATAATTTTTCTCCTTTTAGCATGTTCCTTGCCTTCTTAGGCATATCTATTTGGATACATCTGGAGATATATTTTATGTGAAAGATATGCATCATCTTGACAGACACTTAGTAAGGAAAGCATATATACCATTTATACAGTAAACCATGAAAGACAAATCTGTAAGAGTTACAGGTTCATAAGTTCATGAGAAATGTTTTATTACACTAACACACTTGCTTTAAGTCTGTCTAAAATTTCAATGCACCAGACTTCTGCCCTAAGCTAAAGCTCCTTCATGGTTTACAAATAATGGCAAATCCATGTCTGATATGATTTCTGTAATGCAGAAGAAGAGGAAGAGGGACTGTCCTGGTGCTTAAAGAGTTGAAACAAAACACATTTACCAACCAGAAAGCCAATCCTGAACAGGACTAGACTATGTTGTCCAGATTCTACTGAAATAAGATAAATCAGTTTAGTGGGATTTCTATTGTTTGTATGTCTTTTCAAGCCAAGCTTGTACATTAACAGGGCTTTCTTCTTCTCATCTATTTCTGTATATCATAAACTATTAATGGATATTGTAAAATTCAGCTATCCATTAAGACCAGTCTAAAACGCCATTGTAGATGCTGATATTCACATGAAGAGTCCCAGATAAAACTACATCAGCATTCTTCCAGCTAGTGTAGCTTTAAAAAAACCCACAGCTTTCAAAATTCATTACTTCCTCTCTCAACATTCAGATGTTGGCACATGCCCTCTTTGAATGTCTCATCCTCTTGCCCTTCTGTTTTCCTGCCCCCTCTCTCTGTCAAATGCATTGGCATACACATTGATAGAGAAACAAGCACATGCTCCTGGTGATTTGCATATGAGACTTTCTTAACATTGTTTAATAGCATTACTACCCCCTTTCATTTTCAGAAGTCCAGGCAAGAGCAATTTTCCCCTGCAAACAATTCTGGTTCAAACATGCAATGATTTTTAGTGAAAACATGCAGATAAAATAGGCACTGCTGACTGAAGGTTATCAGAATATCATTATTCTACTAAAGAAGTATTTTTCATGCCTAGCTCCATGTTAGTGGGTTGATTGAGAAATACTGATTTTAAATAAAAGTGTACAAAGCCTGAATATACTGTACTACATCCTTATCAGCAAAAACGTTTGGACTATAAGGGATGTATTAACCCAATGAAAAGATACTGTGTGTTGCAGTGCTTATAAGAAACAGGGACTGGACCTGATCCAGAAAGATTTTTTCATCCATGTTGTTGCAATTTTTAGGAGACCAATCAGTCTGGGCTATGGGGAACAATCAAAATATCAAATTAAAAGTATATTGACAGCAAGATGCAGTCAGGAAGTAACATTGGCCCGTTACATGATGAGCATTATCACCTCATAAATAGGGACAAAGTCGAGGCAGCGATGTTTAATGCTTTCCTTGCCTTGGTCTTCAACACTGATGATGAGCTTTGGGAACCCTCCCCAAGACCCTGAGCTGGACAACCATGACTACGGGAATGAGAAACTCACAACCAAGGCCCAAACTTGGGTTGGACTTGCTTCTCCAGGTGGTTCCCTGGAGAAGTTAATGGGGCTAGGTGAGATTCATCCCAGAGTACTCAAAGATCTGTGAGATGTCATTGAGAAACTTCTCTCAATGGGTTTATCAAGAGCGTAAAGGATCTAAGTGGTCCAGGTGATTAAAAGCTGGCAAATGTCCCAATCTTCAATAAGGGCAAACATGATGACTCCAGTCACCATATGCCTGTCAGTCTCCATTCAGTGCTTGGCAGAATAATGAAGAAGATTATTCTGTAAGTTCTGGAATAATACTGAAAGCCTGTGCAGGCATTATTCACAACCAGTCCTACTTGATACACTCAATTTCCTTTCTTTGCCAAATCTTCTTTCATTCTAAATTTTATTAACTCGGGTGCTTCATCATAATCCTATCCTTTAAGCCATATCTTCTTAATTACCAAAGTTCTGTGTCTACCCCTCACCTCTTAAGCAATGAATTTGCAGGGTGGAACTAAGAGCCACCTCCCTCCTTTGAGTTACATCAATATGCCGTGTTGTGGACATGTGTTGTAGGAGACACTAGAAAATGTGCTGTGTTTTATTTCTATTTGAGCTGGATGTATGTAGTTTCCCTTTACACTCTAATGCTCACTGGCATTTTGATCTTCACTAAGGAGAGGCTAATATGGCTGGTTGCCATCTTTGGGATGAGGTCCACAGCATTTGCTGTAAGTAAAGGATTAACACATGGCACCAATCCATATTTAGTTAAGGATTTGGGATGTCACTGGCTTTCAGCCTCTTCTACCACAAACTCCCTGACAAAATCCTATTTAATGCCTTGTATGAATTTAGTCTCTTTAAAGTTTCATCAGTTTGATTGTAAGCAATTTCTGCCTGAAGTAGCAAATGTACCAGTGCAGGTATTCTGCTTTCTGCTCTTCCATGCCCATATTCAAATCCCTTATATAAATATGCCCACACCTAAATCTGTCCCATCTTGTTGATCTGCATGTAAAATTCACACACTGACTTGTATAAATGCAACCCAACCATGAAAGCAATTTGCTCATGAGTCACACAGCCTTGCAAAAATTGAGGTAACTGCAGAACTGTTCCTTGATAGATTAAAGGTAGGGTATTAAATTTTGATATCATCATGAAATAAGCCTGAAAATAAATAAGGGTTTTGTTCTTTTCTGGAAGTTTTTAAGCACTAACTAAATGGTTCATCTTGACACTATTGAAAAAAAAAAAAAAACCAAAAAAGAAAAGTAAATGTAATTCTTATTTCATCAGCTATTATAAATAATTGCGTCTCTTCCTGTACAATGGCAAATGTGATCATTGAGATTAGCAATAGAAAGAATATGCTCCTTCAACACATGAAGGGACCAAAATACATTTTATGATGATATCACATCAAACCCATCAGAACATATCTGTACCTTGTTTTCTATTTATTAGGTCTCATGTCTTCTAACATTAACATTTATTGACTGACACTTGCCATTAAGGTTGCTATGCCCAGGAAGGAAGTATAAAAGTATGGACCTCAAACGTCAATATGAAAATTAACCCAATTGGGTTTAAGTTGCCCGGAAAATAGAAAGGTTGTTGGTTTGAGGTTTTTTTATTTCCATAACAAAGCCTTTGGACATAGGCAGCTATATTTTTCAGAAGATTGTTGGGTTGATTTGTGTTTTTTTTTCCTTTTTTTGGTGTTTGTTTGTTTAAATAATCTGAATAAGAAATTTTTAAATAAGAATTTGAAGAAAGATGACTGAGGCTTTGCAGGTGATTGAAGAGAGGACTTTCCAACTACCAGGAGCAGCAGGAAGAAAAATATTGAAATGTTTCCTTGCAATTGTACCTAATACAGGGAAAGTTTTAGTGTTTCCGCCAGTGAGAAAGAAAAAAAATCTATGCCCAGATACTAAGAGAGATAAAGACAATTAGGGAGACAAAGCTGTGAGACACTTTTATTGAAGAAGACTTTTTATTTAACATGATATGGGATGCAGAAACAGTTATAGTATGGCTAAGCCTGTTACAGCCTAGAAACAATATCTTTGACTGAGCCTTAAAATAAAATACCTGAAATATGTCTGCATGTAATTTGCAAGTTTTATCACTGCCACAGTGATACACTGGAGTATCATATAACCATACGTGGAAGAGCCAAATACTTTTAACAAAAGCACTGAGTAAAACTATGGTAGCTTTAGTGAACTGCATAGGACTACACAACATTACATGTGTTTTTCACATCTGTTTCTGAGTATTTTTGGGACAGAGAGAAATATGGTTCTGCTCAGAGTGTGTCTTCAAGTATTCTGGCTATGGGAAGGGGCTATTATTGTGCAAGTTTAGGCAATGCATGAAGTAATGTTCATAGGTCCTTATAATCAATGTCAGATTTTTTTGCTGAACATGTGACACTGACACCACTGTATGATAAATATATTTTCTAACAACAGTGTAGATGCTCTGTAATGAATCCCACCTTTCCAAACTCATCCTTTGTAAAATAACTGCATATGATGTAGAAAGATCATCCTTGGCACACACATGGTATTGCAATATTCTGGCACATTATATTTCACTGCATTTAAGCCAGAAGTAGCCAGAAGTAGCCAGAATTTTCATTTGGATACTATCCAACCATTGTTAATCACAAAAGACATGGCACAACAAGTTGGCATTCCTGTATGTGAATAATGGAATACTTTAATGATGTACAAAAATCCTAAATTAACTAGTTTTGTCTCCTTATAAAGTGCCCTTTCTCCATCTGTTTCAATTCCCGTTGAAGTCAAAGGAAAGACACCCACTGATTTCAGTTGAAGTCAGTTGAGTTTTATTAAATTCTTTTGCACGATGGCTCCCAACTTCCTTGAAGTCTGTTGCAAATTTGTTTGACATGAGAAGTGCTTGTCTCACAACCTGTAATTCCATAAAGCTGTGCTGAGGACTATTTTTTACCTAGCACAAAAAAAAAAAAAAAAAAGCGCCAAACCAAACCAAACCAAACCAACCAAACAAAAACTCATATAGAATAGACTGACTTTAAAAAACATTTTGTAGCTGCCCAAGAATTAGAATTAAGGGCCCAATTAAATGCTTAAAACATGTTTTTTCTTACATTAAACTGGGGGAAAAAAGTGCCATTTAGTGCTTTTAAAACAGGAGCGTGTGAAGAATGTTTCTTTGAAAGCTTCTTTCCTTCTAATAAGCCAATATTATCCCATTGTTAAAAGCTTAGCTAAGAATTTTGAAAAATATCAGTGAAATAAGTTACAGAAAGATTTTTTTAACTAAAGATTTTAGTTAAAATATATTATTGCAAGCCTTAATATTAGTGTTATACAAGCATTATTTGAGTTCATTGCAGAATAAACACATTTAATAACTTCAAAACATATATGGAATAAAACAATTATATTCAAATGGGCACTGGCTGATTGTATTGTTCCCTTTGGCTCCTGACTCTTAAGGAATAGCTGGCTGTCAGTGAAAGTTAGTTTTTCAGGTTTGAGAATAACTTCAAGATTCATGTTCAAACTCACTACTCAAATTATGAGGAAGAAATTTGTGTTTGAAAGTTGTATTTGTGGAAAATTTATGGAAGAACAAAAATGAAGTTCGGGGGTAGCACAGTTTGCTTATTAGACATTTGCTAACTTTGAATTAGCAATTTTAAACTAATTGTGGAGCTTCACTTCAGGTTTTCAATGTAAGAAGAAAAAAGTTTTGGTTTGTGAACCTAATAGAATAAATATTATTGTGGTGCACATTGATGTAGCACTGCTATCCTGATGGCTTCTTATTCCCTGCGTGTGACACTCATTTAAAACTATACATAGGCATATAAAAAGATACTAATTTTTATTTCAGAATTGCATGTCCTTGATTTGTTCAATTTGCGCAATTGTTTTGTTCTTTTTTAATTTTTAACTGAAAACTCTTGGCTATTAAAAAAAAAAAAAAAAGCAAAGAAAGTCATAACATTTATGATTTGCAGAAAAATTCTCTAACATCTTGATCTCTCTCAAAGAGTCAATGACATCAAGATCACCTTAAATTCTCCAGAAAGTTTCCAGTTACAAAGAAAATTAAGTTCTCTTCCTACAATCAGGATATAAATAGTATGGAAGTATCTGAAGATATTTTCCAGCTGCTGAGCTTTACAAGTATTTCACAACCTTGGAAGAAGAAGTTCTTGTTATCTAAACAGCAGAGTTATTAGAGATGATTAATCTTACCCTTGCTATTCAACCAAACTCTAGAGTGATTCTTTCCTCCTGCTTCCAGGCAATACTGTACACAATATAGAATACACATGAAAACAGCCTACAAATGACTTCTTTCTATATAGGTCAATAATACTATAGCAGAAAACTTTGTAGATGAGATAAATGGTGGTGTCAGTTACACATAGTTACATTCCTGCTGAAAACTATGCCTTGAGTCTCTGCTAGTCTTTTACTTTATTACTGGAATATAAACCAAATTGGATGCAGCCAGAGTTCTGGGGATCACCTATGGTGGGACAATTTACTGGCCCAATTTTAGGTTTTCTCTAAGAGCGGATAAGAAAATTAGCCACAGCATCCTTGACTAAAATCAAACTCTTTATTTAGTGGAGTCCCACAAATTGAGTCACTCCTGTAGAATGTATTTGCTCCAGAATCAGAGACACCGAAATGGCTAAAGCCAGGTGAGGCTAGTCCTTACTGTGGTGTCAACCAACAGGAGCATACACTGATGCTGCATCATACTGGCATTTACAATAGAAATGTGTTTCTTTCTCCAACTTTTAAAATATAATTTTTTGAACTGGAGCATGGAATCTAAATAGCTTATGAATTTGTTTTAATAGAAAAGTTATTAATATGAGAAAGGAAGTACAAACATAAAGGAAAACCAAATAACCATCAGTATGTTTGATCACCACGGATCACAAGAAGCTATCTTGTTCATAAAAACCCTCTTTTTGATTTTCAAACTATTGTTCCCACACAAAATTCTAATCACAGAAGCCTTTTCGTAGAAGAAACTTGCACTTGAAGGTACAGCAGTAGACCAAATACTTGATGCATGTAGCTAATGAATGCCAGTTTCCTGAGATATGCCTTCTAGCTTGAATTTGTATAAAGCTTTGGCATAATGAATACAGATTAGATTAGTAATTATTCCAAAATTGTAGTTCTTGGGTTTGGAGAATAAAAAGAATACTGTTGAGACAGACTGCAAAGTCATTTTTTTAATACCCTCGACACTGTCTTCCTCTTTTCTTTCTCGAAATGATCTTCGGTTACTATTCATTGCCCACCAATCTGTTATGTCTTGAAGTATTTTTAATAAAGACATTGAACTAAAACATATAGATATATTTTATGTCTATCAAGTAAACAATAGGTAATTCTTATTTTTAGGGGCACTCTATTTTGCATTTTTGCAAATTTCACATCATTTCGGCTTACCTGAAAAGTATCTGTAAGAAAATATCTGATTATTCTATAGAAGAGAAATAGGAATTAATGCACTAGCAGTTGCCACTGTTTTTTGCAAATTAAAATAAAAACATTACAAGGGAAAATACATTTTCTGACCTTCATTAGGCTTCCTTTTAGCAACAACTAAAGTTTTTAAAATATTCCTTCCTTGGTATTTCCTAGTCTATTTAGCAAAAACTAAACCACCGCTTTACAGCAAACAAGGGAGGATAGCTCATACTATGGAGGAAGGGCTGCAGTCAAGTACAATGGTTAGCAAATGGATTGTGTTTATAGGACAGGGCTATGATTTCACAGAAAAAAAAAAAAGAAAAGTACAAAAGGTTGTGAATCTAGAATTAATAAAATTTCCATTTCATTCTTTAAAAATATTATCTCATCAATATTGGTTTCTGCTGTTGCAAATATAGTTAGCAATTTATGATTTTTACAATGTTACAAATATACCAAATACTTAGGGACCAAGTTTGCAGGGTAGTTCCTTTAGATTTCCTCATGGACAAAAACACAACATCAAGCTAACAACCAGCCCCACTCCAAAAAACCCTCCACCCTCTAGTTTTCATAATTAAGCTTATTGAGGGCAGTGAAAAAGCCTTATTTCTTGACATCTTTATTTCCTTTAAGAATTTCAGAATGATAATGCAATAAAAAAAAATTCACCAGAATTAACATAGCAGGCTTCTTGAAACCTCCTGTCATATAAAGAAATTCTTTCAAATAGAGTAACATCTTAGCAACTCTATATTAGAATCCCTCCTTCAATGCATTTTTTATTCCTATAAACACACTTCATCCAAAATCTGAAACCTTCAGCACGATGCAAGTCCAGAACAGAGAGTCCTGAAAGGCAGGACAGGATTATCATCAGCTCACACAAATAATTAACTGTGTGCCAAAATGTTCTCTAGCTCTGAGATCCACTGATGTGGAACTGTCCAAGTCGATTACATTCTCCTCCTTTCTGAAAAAGCACAACCACAGCCAGGCTGACAATGGGAAATGGCTCCTCATCTCTGTGAATACCCATTCTTAAGCCTGGGTAATGACTGGGAGATCGAGAGCTGCTCTGCCAAAACCATGAAAGGGAATGTAGCTTAAAACAAGGGCTGAACTCCAGTGCCTAGGAAAATTCTGTTACTACATAATTTACCAGTACTTTATAATTTTAAATGACTATAAAGTCCTAGAGAAATCCTTAGAGACAGGCAAGAGAGAGGTAATATTTAGACTTTTACTCATACAGTCTGATGATGGGCATTCACATTAAGAAATGTTTCCTGTAAGGCATCAAAACCAACTGTCTCAGAGCAGCTATAACACCATATTTAACAAACACAACTCCTTTGTGTTAAACACCCTTGACAGGGCCATTTCCTTCTCTGTACATGAAGCTTTAATAATATGGGAGCAATATTAAAAGGATGCACTCATTTTGCATAACAGCAGTAAACCAAGATAGATTATTATATTTTTACTTGCAGCCTGTAATTAGAAAGCAAAACCGCTTTCACCAGCGTCAGTAAAAATTTCATCAGGACTGGTGATCATACTGAAGAAGAGAAGAAGTGCTTGGCATGAGCAGCTAAAATCCATCTGAAATTTTGCTGCCCCACAAAATAGGAATCAGTTTGGATACTTCATTTGTACCAGCACTAGCCTCTCCTTGGTGGAACAGCAGCCACAGCATGCAATGATATTGTGGAAAATAACAACAACATAATACTAACCACCACTAGATAAATAATCTGACACAGTTGATTGCAGCTGGTTCTGGAGACACATAATTCTGGCACAGGAAGGATGTCAAGATCACACACTTTTAGATCTTAAAGATACTTATGAAATTATTTCTAATCTTATTTTCATTTTGGTCTTCTCTAAAAGTCATATTTTCAAAACTTCATTTTAGTAAAATACCATAAGCAATTTTAAACAAATTATATAATTTTATTATCATTTGACCAATTAAAGTAGATTTGTAACCAATGTCTCAGAAAGAGCTTTAAGTAAAATTACATATCTCCAACAAATAATTTTTTAATCCTTGGTCTTAAAATATTTGCTACATAAATTACAAGCAGGGTCAAAGCAAATTGCACTTCATAAACTCAAGTTTAAGACCTCAAACAAGAATTCATAAACCAAATATAAAGGAAAATGCTTAACTTTTGTTTGCTCCATCCCTGGTCTACCCTATGGAGATAAGAAGGGAAGACTGCAATTTAAATTGGTCCTATAAAGTTGGCTTCTGTTATGGCAAAGGAACATAAAAGCCAGATCAAAGCCAGGCTGCCTACCGGGCTTGTCAATACCAACACTGAGACAGCAGCAGCAGCCCCAGCAGCAGAGCAGTCAATGCCAGGGAATGCAGGTTGACATATGCAAGGCAATCTTTAAGCACTTCTGGTTTATTGGTTTGCAAAGACCTTCCTCAGCTCAAGTTACATCGATGTTAAGCACTCTTTATAGACATAGGAAAAAGTAGAATGTATGGAAAGACCAGAGAGAAAAAAAAATGTCATTCCTTCCTTGTGTGTAAATGTCGAAATGGAGTTCCCAGATATCTTTGCCATAGATTCTTTCTTTCATTTTTTAATCAAGTTCTGAAGGATTTTATTACACTTTGTGCTATCTGCTGGTTCTGTCTTGTTTTACAATGGTTTATAAGTAAAAGTCAAAAACAAAGTAAGATGGCAATATATCCCTGGCAGGTAAGTAGGAAAAGGAGTGTACTTGAACACCACAAATATTTCCTTCATTCTGAAATAAAGAGAAAGGTTTGTACATGATGTACCTCTTCATGTCTTTCAGTGAGGTCATCTCCTCATTTCCTAAATCTCACTTCTAAGAACAAATTTGGCTTTGAACTTGGAAGTAGACCTGCCTGTAGACTGCAGAGATAGTCTGAATTAGCTCTGGAAATTTCCTTGCTGTGGGAGTCTCTGCATCTACATACCTAAAAAATTTGTATAATCCCTGCTCCCAAAGCATGGCAGCACCTCATAACACAGCTATAAAAGCACTGCAGTTTTCATTTTGATGGTGGGCAAAATATTTTCACAGAAGCTAGTTTCTCTTAGGTCAGGGAGGAATTCTACAATAGAGCAATAAAGCAAAAATAAACTGAGAACATCTCGGGTGAGCAATTTTGCTAATGAATTTGTAAAATTGGCTGCTCTACCTTGTTTTCACTCACATAGATTAGTTACTTGGAACCTGTCTTTCATATGGCAGAACTAAACCCAGTTTGAGATGTGAGGGATGCAGCCAGACTTCTAAGGCTTTGCCTCTACTGGTAAACAAAGCCAGGCCAGAAAACAGCCTCAAACACTGAACCCATTGTTGTCCTCATCAATTCATTATGGCCTTGCTCCTACAGCTATTTTGGACTATTCAAAGCAGCTTCCTACATTATATATCTTCTCCCAAGAGAACTATTCTTGAACATCTACACTGACTAGACCAATCCACAGCTGTCTTTGACTTAACATTTAGACAAAGCCTCGGTGACCAGTTCCAGCTTGATAAACAGTTTTCCACTCTGTAAGATAATAAGGACATAATTTTGAGGATTGTCGCCTCCCTGCCCTAAAGTCCCCAAAGACAGCAAAACACTTGAGTGTATTGTAAGCCCCTTCAGTATGAATAGAGACTCCTTGAAGACTTCTCACCAACAAATATATACATTTCTCTGCTGCAAAATACGTTTAGCTCTTTTTCCTTAAGAAAATTTAACAGTCACATTCCAAAGCTCTTCTTATATGTTTTCAGCAGTCATGCCCCATGCTTTATTGCTGTTCAAGTGTCTGCTGTAAGCAGTGGTAGCATAATTAGCAGGGAGCACTTTCCAGTCCCTGGTCCAGAAGACATGCTACAGCTCCTGCACATATACAATCCCCCCACATCCCAGTTTCCTTGCAAATAAAAGCTGTACTCACAGTCTTGGTAGGAGCAAGAACAAATTCTAATCAAAGGACAACCTGGGTAATTCGTAGGTTAGGACTTCAGCCTGTACCAAAGCATACAAAAAAAAGTGAAAAGTGAATGCAGCCTTATAAAGCTCAAACTATAAAAAAGTCTGATAAAGCAACCACAAGGAGAAGCAATAAGCTCTTACTTTGTGTGAGAATCTAGGTCTTATTTGTAGAATACATATTTTTATGTATTTCAGAGGCAGTTTGTGCAGTGCTCTCAGAGCTCCAGAGTAGCTCCCTTTAGGAACCAAAACTGTGCTTGTTATCTTTTCTTTGGTCTAGCATCCCTGTGATTTTTTTTTTTTTTTAAATTGCTTTAATGATTACAGTTGCAGCCAAGGCTTCATCATAACACAACAATGACATCAAATGAGAACAATAAGAAAAATCCAGAAAAGTGAGTAAAGCATACAAATATCTTTCCAGTTTGTTTTGAAATTACACCATTATTCATTCAATCACTGAGAACTTACAAGATGAAACTACCAAAATGATAGAACAACAGAACAGACAGTGTTAGGAATTACCAAATGCAGGACAAAATAACATTAAAAAAAAAAAAAAAAGGTGGAGCAAAGGGAACTAAACACAGATGAATTTAAAGTAAAATGAAACCTTATGAATAAGTTGTTCCAGTGTGCAGAGTCCCTAAGTGCTTGAGCCAGCTTCAGCTAAAGTACACAAACAGAGCAGTCATTGGAGTTCTTCAACAGTCAAGTCACTTGGAAAAACACAAGCAGCTATAAATCAAACAAGCCACGTGCTTGTGGGCATATTTCACATAGAGGGTGCATTGAGATAGACCTGCAAGGACATGATTACAATAGCCAAGAAACTGAGCTTTTTTTTTTTTTTTCTTTTTTAATGTTTGGAAAGCACCTAAAACTTTTCAACTGCTACCCAAAAACATGTAGTTACAATAATAACTTCAAATGAGTAAAGACTAAAAATGAATGCCAAGATAAAAACAAGGGGGGGAGGGGGAGAGGCAGGATTAACAGATATGAGGCACTGGTCATGGCACATAAGTATGTCGTGCTGCAACAAACTCAAAATCAAATCAGATTTTTATTTCTACTAGGCTGTTACATTAGTACATAAATATGGAATGAACAGTGACAGGCTCATTTCCACTTCTGGGTTGTGAGTGTTGATAGTTGCATGGTTCTGATGGATAACTGCAGATATAGGATACGAAAGCAGAGAAAAATAATTACTACATGAAATCAAATAGTAGTCCCCAGAAGAGTGTATCAACCTGAAAGGAAAACTTGGCAGCACAAAAAGGCTACACTGCAATGATTAAATTCAAAAACAGAGGGACCAAAGATGATAAATAAAAAGAAAAAAGCTACAGATATTAAATAGAAAATATAATTCTTATTAATTATAATATATTATTTTTTAAATTATTTTTGTATATTCATATACGATTCAAAGTTGTGCTAAACTCTTTTCTCCATTGTCCATAATGCGAGTAAATCTTCCCAGGAACAGCAATGAAAACATTCCAGGAATCTAAAAGTGAGAAAAGCGCTGCTCTGAATTACAAATGATCTTTCTACCTATCACCTGACCTCTGTTTCTGACCACAGCCTAAACTAAAGGGCTGCAAAAAATACATGTAGAGTCAACTTCCATTCTAGCACCAAGTAGAAGTCTCAGCTACTTTGATACAAAACATTAAACTCTATCACTTACATTTCTGCACAACAGTGCAGCATTTACAGCACTCACATCATGAATGGGAAATGTGTGTCTAAGTCCTTGTTCAGGCTAAGAGGATTTAAACCTTCATCTTTCACCTCCAAGACACCTTCACCAATTTTTAGACTAGACACGCTCTATCTTGTCCTTAGTTCTCCACTGAAATAAGGAGTTGAAATCCTGTCATATTTAATTTAGTAAAAGCATTTCAGCTGAATTCTAGAAGCCAAGTCATCACCCAAATTGTCTTCACCTTAGACTTAAAAAAAAAAAAAANAAGCAGCCCTTGCCATGGGCTTGAGCTTTATAGACCAGCCTTGTTTTGTTTTTCCTTTTACAAATATTTGTCTGATCAAAGAGCTTTCCTTAAAAAAAAAAAAAAATAAAGAAAAGGAGCTTCAACCAAAGGAACTAAACAAAGCTAGCTTAATTTTTTAATTAAAACTAAAATGCTCTGGTCTATATTATATTACGCAGAGAGATGCCACCAAACTGGAGTATGAAACCTTCACTTTGTTCAAAATGTTTTCTTCCTAGGGCTGAACTGTGGAGAACTTATCAAGATTTTAGAAGAAACCATGCCAAACTGTCACTAAATTCAGTACTTAGTAACCCCCATCCCTGCCCCTTCCTCCAGATCACTATGCTCTATTAAATCACCAACTTTTGTTACTGTACTTCATTGTTTAGTCCTATCAAACTATGGCATATATAACATGATAGATGAAAAAAATCCCTGTACTCTTCTCATTTGGCATTCATATTTTAATCTGTTCACAGAACAGTAACTGTGGTCTGTGAATCACAATAGCAACACAAACATCCATGCCATCAACACTTCTAGATATGCCATTTCATGAAGCCACTAGCTTTAGAAATCTGAATAGGCAATACTTGGCAAACCCTTCGACAGCTAGGGGGGAAACTGGTGTGTTCTAGAAAGCATTGGTTGTAATTCAAAGAAAGAAGCTTGGATACTTGTGTTTGAAAAAAATGAGCATTCTTTGAAATGTGATGTTTCCAACAAAAATGGGTGCAATGTTTAATATAATTTTAGATTCCATTTTCTCTTCTCATTCTAGAGATTTCCACAAAAGTTGAAGACTTCAATCTGACTCCACCAGAAAAGGCTAGTTTCTGAATTACAGCCAGAAAATTTAAATGAGTTTGCCAAAAAAATAGAAAATTATCTTTATAATCCAAATATAACAGAAAGTATGAGGTAAGTTCTGATAAATCCTATTACATGATCTCAAGTGATCTCTCGGTAATATGCAGAGGTTATGCTCATGCTTGTTGGTTTTTATAAGAAATTATATGTAGTAAATACTTTTTATGTGAACCAAAGAGTTTCTTTACTAGGACCAAAGCACACAATAGCAGTGAATGTTGCTACACTGTTCCTTTTATTCTTACCCTTCCATATATTTCCTTTATCCATGAAAACAACATATGGTTCATTCTGTTTTCCTTTAATAAAACCCAGGCTTAACCCCATTTGTTGTCATGTGCCTTCATTTCAGTTGGTACTGATTTTGTTTTTCTTGGATCCAACAAAATCCTGGCATACTGAAACATAGCTTATTTCATGTCAAAATATATTGTGCTATACATACTAGCTGATCAGGGGCTGCTTTCTCTAAACACTGAAAAGATTTTCTCTTGTTTTCTCAGGATACTTCTAAAACACATCTCTGAGCTTAGGGCTAGAGTTTGATTAATGCATTATTTCCTCTTTAAAATTAGAAACAGGAATCATGAGTGATGGTTAATAATTTTCATTTGCTCTTCTGCTCTTTTTTCCAAGCAGTCTAATTAAGGCCTGGTTCCCAAGCTTGATTAGGCTTCTTTTACATCTGACTGCAGTTTGCAGATAGTGCTTCCAGGCAGGAACTCATGCTTATTTGCAGTAAATGGAAACAATCTGGGAAGGAACAAGAAGATTGTTTTGGGTTGTTTTTTTTCCCTTCCTTTAATTAGAGAAATTGTAATGTCTCTTGCCGGAATCAACAACATCATTTAACTATAAATGTCAGAAGTGGAGACACAGTAATGAGGCCCTAAGTTACATTTGCTTGTTGTAGTCATGCCATTAGAGACAACTGTTTTACACTTTTACCAAGTTTGTGGGATTGCAGGGCACTCAGGGTGTGCTGTCTGAATTTCACATATACCATGGAAGCCGTAAAAGGTCTGTACAAACATACAGGTTAGTCACTAGTTCTCTGACCTGGTGCCTCCTCGGGATACTGAGCACTGGTGCATCCTAGCAGAGGGGAAGATGTCTCTCCTGCTGACTAGCAACTATCCCAACAGCAATTCCAAAAACAAGTTCCTCCGTTATTACTGTGTGATACAGTACACAGGACAATATGTGATATACAACATCTGTTTCAATTACTTGCTCCATCCTCAGAAAAAGAGTTTCTCTTCTCCATTCCCACTGTAAAGTGATAGGACACATCCATTTGCTGGTTCCAAGGACTTGTCCTTTTTCTCTTCAGTGACATGGTTCTCAGTCAGATAATCCCTCCCATCGGACAGTCTTCTCAGAAAGTGGAGTCTCTTTGTTCCCTGCACTCCTCTGACTCCATCACGGTGTAATACTCCTGTTCCTTTTTAAAAGCTTGCCAATGGTGGTGTAAGAAATATGTCAGGACCTCTACCATTATTTTAGTTACACTTACCTTGTTCTGACACAGGCAGGAATTCTATATTCTTGCCAATTCTGTATAGGGTTGTTATGCTGTATTTTTGTGGTTTTTAATGTTATATCAAGACAGGTGCTATGAGTTGATAGTAAGTATATTATTTTCCCAAAAGGTACATATAAAGGTACCTATAAAAGTAAATACTTAAGAGATAAATGCTCTTTAAAGTAGTTATATTGGTGACCATACTTTAAATGTATTAGCAAAGGAAAATCCTACAATTTACAGATATTAGATGTGTGATTCAGCATCTCTTACTACTAGTTATAGTTTCATTCTATAACTCTAATGAGCTTTTCGCATAAATGAAATTAAACATTGTCAGTATTAAGTAGATGTGGATGATACAAACAGTGCCCATTTATGTTACCTAAAGGGGTTGTTTGTATACAAAGGTCTGGACTATGTTCTTTCTACTGATAAAAGCAGACTGGGACAGATTCTGAGGCATCACATCACAGAGGTAGCTCAATTAATGCCAACTTTTACAGTCTTCTACAACATGAAGTGTAGAGCAAATTGAAATGAGCATTTAGGACCCTTGTTTTAGATATGGAGCTTTGGCTTCAGAATAATTTGCCTGACCACTTTCCCTCTACTACCAAGTTACTATTGCACACAGTTCCAATGAAAGAGAGGAAAGCCTTAGGTTTTCCACTTTCTTCCTGAAGCTATTGGTGAGAGTAGTCCCAGAGAAAGAGGAAAATCAGGACCCTGTTTCCCATGCAGTTTTTGCATTTAATCCAGTAGGCCAAGCCATAAGCTATGACACAGGACAGTACTGACTGAAGGAGCAAACTCTCCCTTCTTCTTCACAGGATACAGACTAAGCTGTTTCCTGATTTTCATACCCCATTATCTGAACTGAGCTCAGGGCTGATGAATGAGGAAGGTTTAAATTTATGTAAGAGATGAAACCTCTTCTTGACTTTGTTGAAGCATAAATGAAGTACGAGTTACTCAACAGAGCCCCCAGTTTTCTCTCCCCGTTGAAGGTGATACTCAGGAACTGTGTTTCTTTCTCTAGGAGAGAAGAATAGAATAGAATAGAATAGAATAGAATAGAATAGAATAGAATAGAATAGAATAGAATAGAATAGAATAGAATAGAATAGAATAGAATAGAATAGAATAGAATAGAATAATACCCTGAGTTAGAAAGCATCTACAAGGATCATTGAAGTCCAGCTCACGGCGCTACACAGGACCAGGTGTTATTACATTTCTAATAGTCTCTAAAGCTTACATACTATTTGTGGGAGGGCAATAGGAGATATTCTGTGATATTTAGGTGCCTAAAATACAGCAAAGTTGTATGTTGAACATACAACTGTGTCTAAATTCAGACACTCCAAACATGCCCCAAAAAAATATCAAAATTAATACCAGCTATGAAATATCAGTATCAGCTTAACTTCAATCTCATTTTTCTTTCTTATATTTTTGCTTAACTTCTCTTTTAATAAATAAATATATATTGTTTGCATTTATTTCTATGAAAAATAAAATAAAATGTGGTTTCCACAGATATGAAAGCTATAGAGCTACTTCACTGTTTCGTACATAGAACAAATTTTATTACATGTCTTCATATTTATCAACTTATTTTGGGTAAAGAACAACATGACTACCATGATAGGGTTATATTTTAGAGAGGAGAACAAATGAAATAGGAAATTAAGTTCTTCTTGTGCTGGAGGGGAAAATAAATGAAAAAGCAGTTGTTAAACATTTTGGGTAACTTGCTGAGAGATTAATAAACTATGTTATTGTGTTCAGAACTTAGGTTTGCCATCTTAATGTCTAAGTGGCTTTCCAGCTAAAATTTTGGGGTGTGTTTGGAGAAAATAAACCATCCGACTTTTGAATGACTCAAACACACAAGTTCTAAGCAACAAAGGTATTACATATTTTGTCAGTACATGTCACACACTTCAGTCTTCTCTAGAAGAGACACAAATTCAAGATTACATTTTATGCTTTGTTATTAAACTACTTCATTCTCTTTACATCATTAAGCCATAAGTCGGAAATGCTTGTTACATCTGGAAGAAGACTTTGTTCCTAGTTATTTTTGATCCTTTGAAGGTTTCACTCATTTAAACTAAGTATTTTATCATAGAGTTTGGCACATCGGTTAGGATTGGTACTGGGGTGAGGCTGGTAATTTTGCTTCCTATTAAAGTTACCCAACACTTCTCATTATAAAGCCTGTTTTCAGCTGCATATTGCTTTGCCAAACCTTAAATGTTTGGGCTGAAATTTTCCATGCCAGGTGTCTGCCTGAGGCAGAAATATTTCAGGAAGTTTCATCCAAAATGGTACAGCTGTTTCTGAGAAAAAGGTTAAAGAAAATCTGTTGTTTAGCAATGTTGAAAAAATACTGGCAACCTTTTCCTGGAGAAGTCCAAGTGTTTCTATGCAGAAAGTAAAAGTTTGGAGTTTGGAGTGTCATGAAAATGGGGAGGGAGCAGTTGATTTTCTGTCAGTGATGTATGTCTGCATAGAAATATTTGCATTTAAAATTTTCAAAAGTCAACCTTTTTAACATATTCAGCAGGGATTTGTAGGCTCACTAACTTGGGCTCTAATCTCTGTTGAAGTCCCTTTACTTTTTTCTCTTCTACACTTTCTGTAGCTAAACCCAGCCAACAGGAAACACTACAGAAACAGACTTATGAAGCACTTAGGCTATGTGAAGCAGAGCCTAAATTCAGGCATTATGATTCTATTAAAGGGGGGGTCCTCACTGGGTACGACACAGTTCCTCATTACATTTTCTGCTCACCCAAATGTGCATGTACTTTCCTGAGGAAAAAAAAACTAGAACCACAGGGGATGGCATGAGCCTCCCTGGTGGCTGTTTCTTCCATCCATACAAGATGTGGACACAGGAAGGGGCACTGAAAAAATTTGGGTATTGGTAACTTGGACATGGAAAGTAGGAGCAGCTGGAGCTGTCTGTGGACATCGAGCTACACACTGGCAGGTAACAGGGTGAGAAAAATACACCTGCCTTGGACCCTAGGAGGGGAGGTGGAGGTGTGGAAAGAATGGGGATATGGGCATTGAAAGCCATGCAAAAAGCAAAGTAAGTAGAACTAAGGAGAAATGTGGCAAAATTGGGAGGAATAGGGTGAGGGGAAAAAAAAAAAAAGAAAAGAAAACAGAATAGGATAAGAGCATGGAAAGAAGCTTAATGCAGAGAAGGAGTTAGAGGGAGAGCTGGAAAACTTATCCTGCGCATGGAGAATATAAGAGGTGGGAGATAGAGATTAAATACAGAGACAGGCCTAGAGCAAAGGGAATCTTGGACTAGGGGTCAATGCAATAAAGAGAGTGGCACACAGCCATGGCAAAAGGCATCAAACTCAGAAGGATGGGATAGAGGAGCTGTAGGTGCTCAGCAATGTTTTCTTCTGAAGGAAATCCAGGTCCAGCCTGCAGATGGACTGATGGCTACTGCATGTGACAGTAAAATTCAAAGAGACAAGACACAAACTAAAGTACCATCTCACAACCAATCTACTTAATCATTATTAATTACATTCCCTGAGAGCTGTGGTCTCAGTGCCAGTCTTCCAGACCATTCCCAGTTTAGGGCTGGCAGAAGCCACAGATTGTACTCAGCTGTTGCAACCACCACAGAGGTGAAAGAATATTTGGTTACATGGGTGCAAATTGTGCTGTGCACACACCCAGAACCAGAGGATGGGCCTTGGTTCATATTATTTACTAATATAGACATTGCCTAAAGCTATAACTGTACTGCAGAATGAAAACGGGCCAGGCAATGACTCAAGTACTGAACTGCTGATTGCTCATGCAGATTAAGAGTTAGCTCGCTCTCAGTCTCTGTTTTGGACCATGGAGCCTAGGAAATATCTACTTCAGAGTGGTCTTTGGTGGCATGAATGTGAGCAACTTTGTGTCACTGTCTAGGGCACAAGTCAGCAGGCTCTTTTACTCAGTGCCACCAAAATGAGTAGACTGTCAAAAAATAAAATGAAATTTTAAAAAGAGAGATGAGTACAACTGAAGTGAGCAAGACTGTCAGAATGTACCAAGTAAAAAATAACTATTGGTTTACGATTCAATATTATGGTCCTGTTTTTACTAAAAAAGTTGGATTAATAAGGGAAAGGCTTATGAAAATAAGAAATAAAAACAAAGACAATACTAACTGTACATTTTAACAGACAAAACCCAGGCTCTATTTTTTGTTAAAAATAGAGGAAATAAAGGCACATATCAACAGGTATTGTGTAGTGACAAAGTATCTTTTCAGCCTCTGACAGCAAACAACAGGTGACATATTGTCCCAGGTTTTGTAAATTGTGACCTTAAAACATAGCTAAGGATATCAGCACCTGCTTAGCTGATCTTGTATTAAATCGAGGTAGAAGCTGTCAGACCTTCATTGCAGTGTAGGCAGGCCTATGCAGGAACTGAGGATTGGCCTGTGCAAGCTTTTGTGGCTTACTAAATCAGTGTGGAAAAGGTTCAGCCCACACTCCTCTTTTTGCCCACTGATATGAAGTATGTTTGGCAGATCAAAGCTAATATTAGGAGATGAATACCAATGGGGTTTTTTTTTTCTAGTAAATTGGATCTCACAGACCTGGCGAAAAATATATACTATGTTCCTGAAAGCACAGGTACAGAAAAAAAAATGCCAGAGGGCATAGAGGAAATGATACATGTCAATACAAGTAACTATCACTGGGTGAAATTCCAGCCGATTAACTTCATTAATATGGTGGTAGCTTGCCAGACTGCAAATCCCACCAACAGAAATGTAATAAGCAATAAAACAGAGGATTCAGTCACTGTCTGCTGTGCTTCTCTTCTTCTTTGTTTCTCTTATTCCTTTAAGCCATAGTGAACCTACATAACTTTATCCTCATCCTGAACTGTTATCATGAATTCTCACTCTATGCCATAAGGACAATAGACAAAATGTACAATCTTTTTAAGATTTCAGCATTGCTGAAAAAATTAACAGCACACTTAATACAGGTACCAGCCAAGATATGTCATTCATAAGTACAGAGCTATACACATTGTGATGCATGAAAGCCACACTAAACCTAGAATAATCTCTGAAATATATGTGTATCTATTTAAAATTTGGTGCAAGCTAAGCCTCCCTACTGATCATCTGAGAGACTATATACTTGCAGGTAGCAAAGTAAGAGGAAAGTCATGGAGATTAAGAAAAGAAATACAGGAATGCAGTTTAGATTATATGCAAAAGAGTCAACTGGTTGCTCCCTTACTTTCCATGGCCTGTACTAGCAAGATAAGCAAGCTAACAACCATAGCACTAAATTAAGCACATACATCATGGTAATAATATAAGTGTTTGAAATTTTACTTTGCCATAGCCATAAAATAGTTTCTTCATAATAGAGTAAAGCTATAACTTATTAAATATTTCCAGTCACCAGGTCTTAGCTGCTAAGAGTTTCAAAGGAAAATTATGAACATTCTCAAGAAAACCAACACAATGAAAATTTCAATAAATAAGAACTTTTAAAAATCAGGCCATTTGCCAAAGAGAAAAAGGATCTTGAGGTTCATCAGGCTTGTTTTTCTGCCATTCCAGACATCCATATCATAGGAAGGATATCCTTTCTGAACTTATGAAGTTGCATTGAAAGTATGTTGGGCTGTTTGTTTGTTTGTTTATTCAATCTGTTCTGGAGCTTCAGTATTCCAGCAGTTAAAAACTTTCTTCTGATTTGCATATATTTCTGGTTCTTTTACATGCATCTGCTTTTCATATGAACATTGGCCCTCATTATAGCTTTTTGCCTTTCTGGAATTAAGGCCTTAACACATTTAGAGACACTAATGAAATCCTCGTCCCAGTCTTCGTTTTGGTAAGTTAAATACCAGGTCTATTCAGTTTCTTCTGAGAAACTTCATTTCCCCAGCTATCTTGTCTTTCCTGCCTCCTTCTTATTTCAACTTAACACATTTCTAAACATATGGATGGTCAAAACTGTAAATAATCTGAAGGACGCCCCACCAAACCCTCATCTGAGTCTTTATCTCTGATATATTCAATGTGTCATGTACCTTTTTTACTACTGGATCACATTGCTGTGATTAATTAGCACATCCTGCCTTTCCTCTTAGGAAGACATCTTGCTGATGATAACAGGAATTATTAGAATACTTTTCCTTCAGGTTTGTCAGTATGTCAGCTTTGCCTGTATCATTTAACTCTGTTGCCAATGTCTCATTTGGTATCACACACTCTTTATCAACAAAACACAAATTAAAATCTTAAATAAAACCACTCTCAAGCATGATATTTCCTCCACTTCTTGAGGAACCTTTGTAAATATATTTTTCCCTTTTCAACACTACATGTTTAATATCCTTAACTGATCCCTCCCCAAATTCTTAACTTTACTCCTTAATCTCTGACAGTTTAGCCACATCCTCCCTTAGTCTGCATACTACTGTTCTCATTCCTCTTCCCTTTTTCTTTCTGTGCACGTTTCTGCCCTCCTGTATTCCTTTATCCATAGACACGTATCAAAATTAGATGTTGATTTTATGAAATTCCATTTCTACTTTTTCTCATAATTTTTCCATATCTAGTTATTGATTCAGATATTTTACCCCAAGTTATTTATACTGAACAGTCACAGAATCACAGAACATCCTGAATTGGAAGGGACCTACAAGGATGTCATGGTTTTGGATGACAGGTATCTGCTAGAGTCTCCCTTGAAAAATAGAAATTGAAAAAAACAAACCTCCCTCCCTCCGGATTATTTTGATTTCAAAATTAATGGGCTTTCAGGCAGAGGTATGGGAATAAGGAATAACTGTTCTTTACTACTAAGTTTATCACGGCAAACAAGTAACAGCAACAGTAGCAGTGAGATAACCAACAGGGCTAGGGTTCTCCCCTCCGCTTTGGTTACAGTCACAGCTGGCAGGAAGCACTGGTGGCTCCGGGGTGGGTGCGCTGATCCCACGCAGCTGCAGGGGCACTCCAGCATGGAGAAGGCACAAGGCAAACGGCGGCCCGGGCCCAGNAAGTACCCACATTAGTGCGCCTAGGAGACCAATGGTAAAAAATTCTACAGCTCCTGGAACTGCATCAGACAGTCCCAAGAATCACACTAGGTTTTCGACAGTATTGTTCAAACACTTCTTGCACTCTGTCAGGTTTAGAGTTGTGACCACTTTCCTGCGGAGCCTGTTCCAGAGCTCAACCACTCTCTGAGTAAAACATACTCAACCTAAACCTCCTCTGACATGGCTTCATGCCATTCCCATGGGTGCTATCACTGGTCACCAGGAAGAAGCGATAGGTGCCTCCCTGGACAATGCGATTCCCCCCATAGTCCCCTCTTCTCCAGGCTGAACAGACCTGATGACCTCAGCTGCTCATCTGACCTCAGCTGCTCATCATGCAACTTCTCCTTCACCATCTTAATGGATCTTTCAATGATCTCTGATAGGTTAATATCCTTGTCTATGTTGCTGTTTGTGAGGTGACCATCCTCATCAAGAAACTGGCCAATATAATTTCTGGACTGCATTTTGCCATTAATATGCATTTTTAAAAGCTGTTTTTATTGTCCCCCACAGTACAGGCCAACTTCAACTTTAATTGAGCACTGGCCACATGAATTTTCTCTGCACAGTTATGAACATCATCTGATCTCAAAACAGAGCCTTTTTCTTTTTCCTTTATCATCATTAGTGAGATATTACATTGGGAAAGTAACAGAAATATGAAAAGGTTGTCATTTTCTGAGCTAGGAACAGAATTGGACATAGTTAAAATAATGAAAAATCTATAGTATCACCCTATCCCATATTTGACTGCAGAAATTAGAATGCCTCAGCTATGCTGCCTTTGAGTTAGTATCATCTAGAGCTTTGTTTTGGGTTTGGGCTTAAGTTGATTTTGTTTTTTTTCTTTTCTAATTTGGGGATTTATTTATTTACATGTTTATTCATTGTTGGCTGTTTAGCTTTTGGCAATGTCTAGCTGGCAAAAGTTGTTTTCTATTGGCATTTCATCTGCTTAGATTTCATCTATGCAACAAACTAAGTGAGCTTTGCTACTCAGAAGAGGTAACCATTATTTTTTCTAGGAGCTACAGAAGCACTCAACTATACTACATTCCAGTGGTAAACACGGCCGTACTCACTCTACTCTTTATCCAAGAAACAGGAATATGGAATGAAATATAAAGTTATCAATACAGGATTAAATGCAGAGAATGGTACAATGTAATTCAACCTAATAATAAAGCAAAACAACCCCTAAAGAATACATTTAATAATTTCTATATCCTCCAGTTTATGTGTGATCAGACTTATTTTCAAACTGGGCACAAACATCATTCTTTGAGTTCAAAACAACCCCTAAAGAATACATTTAATAATTTCTATATCCTCCAGTTTATGTGTGATCAGACTTACTTTCAAACTGGGCAAAAACATCATTCTTTGAGTTCAATCCCATATGCCAAATTTTAGTCCAAAATTATTTTTTTACAACTAAGTTATAAATCCCTGAAAACAGGGGGAAATAATGGAAACACTGACTACAATATCATAAATAAAAGCCTTCCTCTGAAGGATTTCCAAGATTTCCAGTTCATAAGAAGTTTAATGTTTCAGTTGAGAATTACACCAAACTTCAAAAATGACACACTACAAATTTGTACTCTAAGCAGTACAAATAAAGTAAATTTATTCATGATGTATTACTGGTAACTGTTTATGTCCCAGAAGTGAAAAACACCAAGCTCTAAGGCAGTATGATAGCCCATATCCTGTAAAACCACACATTTATTTCCAAGATTTCAGCCAGAATTCAACCAATGCCATACTCTTACCAGTAAGAATGTTTCTATTGTAAAATAAACAGTATATTTTTCATATCACTGGATTCTTATGTGCATTTTGCATTTGATTTTTGTTTTTCCCACAAGATAATTTTGTATAAATTTATTCTCTCTTTTTTTTTCCCTTAGCCTTAACCCACAGAAACAGCTGTTCCATTTGTATTTTCCTGTGTTCAAAGGACTGTACTTACTGAACAAATACAGTTATCACATGGGAAAATTTGTACAGATGTTTCTGTTCTGGAACTGCTCTTTTCTCTCAGGTTAAGTAGGGTGCATCATCTAGTCACTAGTAACAGTTTTCTGAATTTTTAAAATTTTCATCCACTACTGCAAGGCAGGCCTTAATAATTAACATTAAGATATCACTAGTTCTATTGATTTTCAGTGAAGTGGGGGTTACATTTCTCTCTTTTTCTGGTGACATCTAACATAATATTTTGTTGATCCTATACTGTTAGCCCTCTATGATTTGGTACTATTCACCTTATGCCCTGCTACACTTACCAGTATCATATTACATTTGGTCCAACTAAATATAAAGTAATATTAAGAATTTGCATAAAGATTGCAGCATCGGACTTGAAAACAAAACCTCTGAACTATTCTGCCTTTGGCAAGACAGTGCTTAAATTTGTCTGTTGTAACAATAAGGCTGCTCTAAGGTGTCAGTAGAGAAAAGGCAGACCAGAGCTCAATTCCCCATACCACATAGAAATATTAAAGCTGGAAAAGCTCTCTAAGACCATCAAATCCCACCTTAAACCAGCACCACCACGTTCACCTCTAAATGCCAAGCCACACATTTTTTTACACTTCCACCACTTTCCTGAGTATGCTGTCCAAATGCTGCTTGACCACCTTTCACTGAAGGAACTTTTTCTAATATGCAGTCTAAACTTCCCCTGGAAGAGTTTGAGGCCATTTCCTCTTGTCTTGTCACTTCTTTCTGCTTCTTCAAACACTCTCCATGGAGAGAAAATCAGTTAATTCTGAACATCTGTCCTTGACCACTGACAAGAGAGGAAACTCAGGGCAGCAAGATTCTAACCATGATCACTTCAGCTAAATATCTAAAAAAAGGTGGAGAGACCTTGAGCTCACTGAACTCAAGTGGGTGATTAGAGAGGCACTAGAGCAGCTTCTGAGGAGTATCCCAACATTAAGAAGGTATTTCAACTTAGTGGTTAGTACAAACCAAGCTGAAATGCCAGCTGCCCATTAGCTTCTCATTATTCTATCTTTCTCTATTTCCTTTTCAAGTCCTCACAGACATTCATGCTGTCATGACTGATTGTCATTGTGAGAAAAATTACTATCCTTATGCTGAAAGGTGTTTCACAACAACATATTTGGAAACCAAATGAAGTGCTCTAAATAGAAATTCAATGTGCTTGGAGTCCTGGAGCTGGAGATTCATTTTTCCCATGTCTTTTCCTTTCAGCATTTCAAAATTAAATGCAACCATTTTTCCCTTGAGATGTACAATGATTCTTTATTGTTATTCATTGCCTCTTATCAAGATCTTCAAGCATTTTAAAGAACTCAGCCTTTTCTAACATTTTTGAGATATGCAGGTAGGATTTTTAGAACTCTGTAAGATATCATTCATGTTTATCGGTAGAGGAGTAACTACCCCGTGTTTTTGACTTGGCCATCTGTCTTAGGTCATCACCAATATTGCAGAACAACAGAACAGGATATGCATCTGTACCTCAGCTGTCACATTTACAACTCAGTATATTAAGGAGCACATACCTTCATTGCAATTTAATCTAGTATTCTGTACAGCACATAGTGGCTACTGACACATGGCTCATGTCCTATCCTTCCTTGCTTCCTATTGGGGAAGTAATCCTTTGAAAAGAAATAGCAAAGACATCTGGGTGCTGTAATGCTTTAAGCTACAACAGCTAAATCTGCCAGTTCTTAATCTCTCAGTGCCCACATTGAGTTTGGTGGGGTTTAGATGAAGCCTTAAATAAGGAAACTACAGCACTTTGGGAATTTATTTGATCTGTCTGAGGTCACTCAGAAGCTGATGTAAAACAAAGGAAGAACTGCCAGAATAAGAAATTGCAAAGGTAGTAGTTAAGCAACCATCTACTTTGCAACTATATGAAGAGAACATTTCCTTTTGCAACTATATGAAGAGAACATTTCCTAAGCAGTATAATATTCTTACTGACATGGTTATTTTTTTTTTTTTTTAAATACATGCAAAGGCAAACTATTCCCCTTAGTTAACAGGATCGCTAACCATGTCATCAAGTCAACCATATATCTATATCTGGTTTTTCCAAACACAGAGTAGTTACATGCAGCAGTAAGGAAAGGGTAAAAATCACAGCTGATTTTGGCCAAAGCTTAAACTTCTAACTGAAAATTGAAGTACTGAAACCTACCCTTTCACAAAGATTTTTCTTCTGCAACAAAAGCAAAATTCTCCACTTTTAGCACTACATCCCTCTCAAGTAATTTATAGAGTAAACATGCCTTACTATATTTCTGCTAAAACTGTTTGCATTCAAAATACATTTATTTTATTCTAAATTATGTTGCTGGTGATTAAAAAACGTTCTTCCTCCAGCACTGAAATAGATCAAAGTGAGTGGTCATATCCAGCTGATCATTTCTTCCTATGTAGATCTGATGTTCTGCTTCTGAGAATAAAACTTATTAACAACACAAAAGGGAAAAAAAAATCATTCAGCAAGAACCTCCTCTTTGCCAAATATCTCAGGGTTTGTCTCCAAGGACTTTAAAAGAAAGGAAAGAATGAAGAACGGAAACCATAAAGCATGCATTACTGCTATCATCTAATTGCTGAATGAATAGCACAGTTGTTTAGTCTGATTGAACTAAGCTACTTATCCACTGCAAGCCTCATTGACAAAAAGGGAATCTACACAAATTATAGGAAAATTCAAGCACTAAAGGAATGTTTTGGTTCAGAGGTTTTCAGTGACTATTGGCTTTGGTTCCTGGCATAGTTTGCCTTTGCCATATGAACTCTGTTGGGCTGGGTCAGCCCAAAGTTTTCCAAAAAGCCTGAGAAGAGGACAGACTTCCTTGTCATATGTATCCCATAAATAAATTAAAGTGATGTTCTCCAGTTAGAGTTTGTTTCTTGGCAGGCTAATCTGCAATCAGAGAAAGAAAAGCTCTTCATTTGTGGAATCAAACTAAAGGAAGGAAGTTTTTGTATGTGTATTCACCAGAGACCAAAATATTAAAAAGTGGAAGAGGAAAAACATATGTTTCAGTCCCCCAAAAAATAAATGGATTTTTAAAAATTGCATTAGAAACATGCCTTCAGTTGACAACTGAGTTCTAAAACAAAGCATTCCTTTAAAAGGAGCAGGCAAAATTGTTTCACCACTACCACATTATTATAGCATAAGAACAGGTTTCTCACGCGCTTATTTTTCCCCAAAATTTATAACCTCTACAGAAATAGCAAAAAAGAATGAAACAAGCTTAATATGCCAGGTTCCAGTAGGCTTGCATTCTCCCTCTTATCATATTGCAAAATGTAAGTATGCAGAATGACAGGCATATACTGTCATGGGTCACACTTCCCTTTTATTTTTATGACATCACAATCAAGAAGTAATTGCAGCACATATGAGCAGTGACAGAAGTATATTCAGCTCACTTTTTTGAATACCCTATTTCAGTCAGCAAAGACGTTGCAGCACACAGCAGCTACACTTCTCCTCTTGCAGCCTACTGCAAAACTCCATCAGACTCTCTTTCCGTGTAACTACCAGGATTCAGACTCATCTCCCACATTCTCAGATTATTTCTTTCAAATTGTCTGACACTTCTTGTGTTACTGAGGGGAACTTTCTATAATAATTCCTTATTAGTTAAATAGCTAAATCTCTATGAAACCTTATGCCTATCGAAATAAATATATTTCCTTTATTGTTGTTGTTGTTTTGGGTTTTTTTTCTGCACTGAATGATTACAAAATGAAACTAAAGTATATTAAAAACATGGTAGGAGGCTGAAGTTAGAGACAGCATTTTTTTTAGATTAACTTCTGGGAGTCTCTGATATTTGTAGAAAGAATTAACACTCTGCTCCCGGGTCACACAATTCCCGATTTTAGGGACACCCTGTGCCTGGCACAGTTGGTGTGGGGCCCTACTCTCCATTGTCCAAAATAGTGACACCTGTGTTACAGACGCTGCAGAGTGGCACACAGTGCACAGACTGGCAGGGACTTCACTGAACAAGTCACACAAAATAAGTAACAGAAATGCTTCATGGTTATTGATTTATAATGTCAAAAAAATCTTATTTTAGCATGACTTCCTCTCTCTGTAAAATGAGTATAAGCTTTGCCAATGAAAGACATTTTTAGCTGCAGCTCCAGCATAGCCACCAACAAGCCATTCTAAATACCAGCAAGCTTTGAGAACTGTTTCTCTTGACATCTGCATCAACCACTGTAATATACCTCTAGGGATAAAGTATTATTTGAATATTAGCTGCATCGTGTTTGGAAATGTTTTATCATCTCAAATTTGAAGCCTCTTTAAACAACATTATAAAATGCATTAAAGAAAACTGAGAATTAAATTAAATCAAATTTAGATCCTATTAAATTCAAGTTAATGGAAAATGTACTACTGGCTTTACTCAGATCCCAATGAGACCACAGATGTCTCATTTTCCTTCCAAACTCTATTGTTAAAAATAATTTAGTTTCTCTTTATTCCCACAAACCAGAAATAACAATCAAAGTATAATGATTATAACCAGGAACTGACTTTATGAACACAATGAATATACAACTACAGAATTTACTTTCCTATGTTTCCATTTACTGGCTTTTGCAGGTACAGTCATGTCAGTTTTCCTCTCTATATCCAGTTGAGACAACTCTAATTTAAATATTTATATCCAACAGAATCTTTCTATGTAAATTGTTTGTCTTTGAAATTACCTTGTTCATTCAAACAGTTTCAATGGAATAGGAAAGCATGGCTGTGAAGGGTCAGGTATGGAAAGCAATTAGTTGTAGGTGCTGGCATTCCAAATGCCTTACAGACCACCAAGCACATATTCTGCACTTAACAAGGAAGAATTAATAATTAATCTCAAGTTTTTGGCAAGATACAATCTAGGTAAGAGCTTAATGCATTTGAACCACTTCTCCCCATCTTGGAACAGGAAATTGGATTTCTGTTTCTCTCTGGCTGACACTGTGGACTCAATAATATTTCTCAGGAAACTAAAAGAAGTGCTGGTGATGCTGATGCTTTCAAGAGAAGAGTCTGATGCAGACAATCACGGTTAGGATATATCTTCTGTGCTGCATAACATAATTTCCTCATGTGTATATTCTAACAGTTGCCTGACTTCATCCCTCAGCAGTTTGGGATTAGCAGCTTCTTTAGTATGCCCTGGCTAATGATCCCAAAGGTTCGGGACTGAATGAAGACGTTTTCTGAAGGGTTTTCTGCGCCTCTTACATAAGCTCTGAGTAGCATTTTGTACTGTCTTCATTAAAGGGTGCTTGGTATTTGGGGATAGAACATTTCTCAGCCTCAAAATCACTGTCCTCTGGATCCACCTAAAACCCTTTTGCTTAAAATCCTCTACCAAATATTGAACTGCAATGTTTGACTGAGGGTTAGTTTTACCTTCCCACGGTGAAAGTAAGAAACACAGCACTTTTCATCCACAGTGGCTGTAGAATTACTACTGTCTTACCCCTGGCAACCTGCCTCCCAAAAGAAGGGATGGACAGAAAACTGCATGACTATGGAAGGAGTGAAAGGTGGAGTTCTGGGGAAATTCCACCATATCCTTCGTCCTGCTGATAGCTCCTCTGGGATGGCTCCATCTCCTGGATCTCCTTTTTCCTCAACCTCCTCTTTATATGAACATGCTACACAAAACAAAGGAGGGAAACATAGGAGGGGAAAAAAATCCCATTATGACTATGGGATGACCATGAAAGGCATTTAGGTTTGCACATAGTGTCAGGAATCATCATTGCCTCAGCACTTCCCTTTCTGTGCCAGTGTGACTCTGCTGTAGTGCTCAGATTCAGGTTTTTCCTCCCTATGTTTGCATCCCCATTTTAATGGTGAATAAAATGCAACTCAGAATAACCAAAGTAGATCAGCACCACAACCATAACAGTAGAAGAAACATCACTTCAGTCTCCATTACCTTACATTATGAAAATTACCTCTTTTTTTTTTTTTTTTACATTGACACAGCATCACATGAAAACTCACTTTGGTGGAATACTAGGAATATCACCATTTGCACATGATTTCACACACAATGTCTTTTTCAGTAAACTCTTTTACTGTTCAAATTAATCTGAAAAGACTGAGGTTTGGGGGGTTTTCTTAAGTATGCCTTGTTTTGCAGTATACGGTATTTTGTAGAATACTGTATTGCTCATATTTGGGGGTAAAAAGGAACAATTACAGAGTATATACAGCCCAGAATTATATTCAATTTTCTAAGAACAAGGTTTCTAATTGCTATATGAGCTACAGAAAGGAATATACCACTGGCAATTTTGGTAGTTGGTAAGCGCTAGTCAAATTTATGAACTCCAAGATACACAATTAAAAATCAATACATTAAACTTGATCCTTTTCAAATCTTCAGAGAGATTTTGCTTCTAGTTCTGTGTCAAAATTAAAGAGAAAACCTTATAAGGTTAAACACACCTTTTACCTAATTGCATTCATTCATATCTGTTATTAAGATACTTAGTCTTTTTGTTGAGGCCTATGACCACAAAACCCCAACAACATCATTTGAAAACAACCAAAAAGGTGGAAATTTCCTGTTCCAGCAGTTAAAGACCTAATTTTGACAGTCTGCTTCTGAAGAGAATTGTGACTTGAGCATGAAAACTAATCTTTGGCATCTCCATTTTTGGACATATTTAGTGTTATCCACCTGTAGACTCCTTTGAGACTTACAAACAATAAAAGGTGTAGCATGTATGTTAATTATTACCAATCTAATTTAAATAGAATTACTAGATGAAAAATTCAATAATTGTTTTTTCGAGTTAATGTTTGTATTCCAACCTGAAATTATCCACATTTTTCCAAGGTGCTACCTCATATTTTGCTCATGGAAATTACTCCATGATGATAGATCAGCTATCTTTCATGCCCCAGATATGAAGAATTGTATTTATTTAACTGATTCTGCTCTCAGTTTTGAGTTTGGGAGTAACAAAGCCAATATAAACTTAGTTCATAGTTCAGTAATTAATTGTTTGAAAACAATTCATTGTAAATAGTTCTGTATTTATAGCTACTATGAAACAATGAAGATAACATCTGAGAAGGTTCCAAGCGAAGCAGGAAGACACTGCAAAGGATGTGCCATTGTCATTATTAATAAAGCTTCTGTCTGACTGCAGCACAAGGTGAGAGATTAGTATCAGCTGTGTCCCTGGAGGGACGAGACAATGCAGAGCTGCAGAGACAAGAGTAACACACCCTTCTGAGACAGTGTACGTGGAGGATGAAGCGTCTCCATGGTTTGTTCAGTTCCATTTGCACAAATGTCATGGCAAAAAATACCTTCACCATTCATTTATAAAAACCTTGCACAGCATGTCTGTAATTCTGTATGAATTCCCAAAACAGATCTTTTGGCCAAAATGTATTTATTCAGGGTTGGAAGAAATGCTTATTTTCCTTGTACACTAACACTACAAGCTTGAATTGTAGGTTTGTTAATGAAGGTAAAAATGCTCTTTCATGCAGACATACTGGACAATAAATTCTGAGTAACTTGCAATCCCTTCAGAAAACATCTACAAATGTATTAAAAATGTTCTTATAGGACAAAACCACAATAAATAAACCAAAAATAGCAAGGCTGATGAGTATCTCTTCCTGATTTTCCAAAAATGGGAAGATTTAGTGAAATGAACCGGATGACAAAACCATTACTATTTCTGAGAATAAACTGCAATCCAGCCCCAATATGTAGAAGCGGAAATTGCTATTGCTGTGAGTATACATTTTTTTTACCCTTCAGATAAACAAGCCTTAAAGAGGGACAGGATGTGAGCACACCCATCCTCTGGTGAGTACACTAAATCATCATGCAATTTTTTTGGTTTAGATCAATAAATCTCAAATTCTCTAGACAAATAAACACAATAGGGAGGCTAGGAACGAACTCTTAGGGGTGGCAGTTTCTTAATCCAACACAGTACAGCCAAATGAGAAAAGCTCACTGTTTGTTCAGTCGCTACTCCAAGGTCACCCATGCTCTGTCTACTGTGTCATAGCAGGAGAGATCTCTGGTTTTATTTGCACTGACTCACTAGCACCCAGATTGCTAGTGTCATCCTTTCTATAGCACGTGTATCTTGGAAAGGTTGGCATAGTTAGGAACAGAGCCAAAAAACTAGTGAGATAAACAGGGGTTAATTTAAGATAGGATTGTTAAGGAATAACTGCTCTGAACTGGTAATAATAATGATTACAAACTAAAAAGGAACTAATAAATTGAGGTGTGTTTTGTCTATAAATACCAATCCAATAAAGTCAAGTTGTAAAGGCTAAAACAAGCCTGATTTACCATTCACTCTTCTATACAACCCTCTCACAGCAGCCTATAATTCACTGAAATAGAAATGTTTATGCACAAATATATAGATGCACGTATTGACTTGTAACAAAGGATTCAGTTCTTCAGCTTTCTCTTTGGCAATCCTTTGTTTGGCTGCATAGAAATAACGTTTGTTCTTCTGAGAGTGCATGCAAAAAATAAGGTATGGTACAAAAACTGACATCTCCTACATGGCAAAAATATTTGAAAGGACAATTTAAAAAAAAAAATGCATATGGAAATACACTGTTTGTACATACTATAATGTGAATTACAATGTACATCTTATTTGAGTTTTTCCATTGCAAGGTACTTTCTCTTCCCATTTGACATACCTAACTTATAATTTACAGAAAACATACTTATCAACTTCTTACATAACATTCAAACACGAATTACTGTATTGAAATTCTTAATTTGCATGGCAGGGGTTCTCTCATGTGACAGGATACAGAAAATCCTAATGTCTTATTCTGCTCTCCTATTTCTGTCTTCTTCTCCTTAAATTATCAGTTACTATCATCAACATCTTGCCTTCACTATGCCTCCAAAGTCCTCATTCCTGTGGTTCACCCTCCCTACTGTACACTCAATCTTTCTGTGGCCAAATTCACTTCCCCCTCCTCTCTTGTACTTCTCCAAGTCATCCCCACCTCCCTGCTCCCTACACACCAACATGCCCAGTCAGTTCTTTAATCCTTTCCCAACTCTCAGCCTTTAATTGACCTTCCTATAGGAACTATTGCCAGCCACCACTTCCCCTTCTCTCTCCTTCTCTGGCTCTTTTGCTGGTCAATCCGGGTGGGAGAGGAGGAGTGGGAGATGAAAATGGGACACATTGTCCCCTGTCTCCCTGCCAGGTGGCCATGTGGAGGCACAGGGCTGGGCGATGCTGGTGGTGGGGGCTGAAAATCTGCTGAACACATGGGAAGCTGGGAATGCCCGAGAAAGGAGGCGATCCAGATGGGAGACCAAATGTAGACATCATCAGTGCACAGCATTTGGAAAACTCATGGCTGCTAAAAATTGAAAAGCAGGGGAGGAAGCTGAGTTCCTGCTAAGTCATCTTGTGCATAATATGTGTCAATCACTGCCTGATTCTAAATCACTACCTAATCCTAACAGTAGCATTTTGTAGCTTTACATTTGGTAAATGCAAATGCTTTGCATTTAGTAAATGTAAATGCTTTGCATTTAGTTCTCTATACTCCAAGAGAGCCCAGGCTCATGAAAAAAGCATATACTTATAATAACATATATACATTTACTTCAATATATTGTGGTTAACTCTTTAAATTTCTAAAAAGTTTTTTACCTACCTGTCACTGAAAATGACACTGCATCCTTTTCCTCTAACTGAAACATAACAGGCCTAAGAGGATTGAGAGTCAGTTTTCAGGTTTATTTATTATTCTTTTTGATGGGAGGTGGTTTGAAATTAAATAACTTCTGACAAGCTCTTTCCTTTTCATTTGTTTTTATTTGGTGAGGGTGGAGGGGGGGGGGGGG
>VWZN01008928.1:74979-92498 GCA_013396955.1 Regulus satrapa
GGATGAGAAATCTGCATCAGTAGATTTTGTTTTGACAGTAAAAACTCTATCCCCAAATGAGAAAGAAGGATGTTGGAAATTAGGATTAGTCTCGCATGTGTGGATAGACCATGCAGTTATCAAGAATTATTCCATATGCAGAAGTAACATATCAATGACCTAATTTGTTAACTGGCACCCAGTCAAACCTCAGAGCCACCCAAGGTAGAAAAAAAAATATAACCAGCTTGCTGATTCTTAGCCAAACTTGCTTTGTTCTTCTTTCATTCAAAGGAAAGGCCTTTCAAAAACACTTCATTTCTCTGCTACATGTATTCATATTCTCTTTTGATATTCATTCAGTTGCATAGCAAAGAATTTTATGCTCAGCCATAGCAAAACGTGTATAGACAAGCTCAGCAGAACTTTTCATGTTGTGCTGTCAACACTGCACAGTGCCAGCCCCTTTTAAAATATAAACTTTATGCAGAAAGAGTTCAGACTTTTGAAGTAATTTATATCTAGTTATATCAACTGAATTGGAGATCTTGCATTACATTATAAGGTTAATGGCTTGCAGAAACACTGATTCTGGGGTTGGAGGTACCATGAATACAAATGTGTGAAATACATGAATGCATGAATTTCTACTATTAATCCCAGAGCTATGATTTTGGTTTTGAGATCTTCTTATATATTTTAGTTAAATACTCTTGAACCTATCACATCCTTCCACATACTTCTCCTTAGGAAGGTAATTGTTTGACACAGAAGATTAATTTAATAAAATATAGATTAAAAAAAAAAAAAAAAAGATAAAAAAGAAAAAAAGATCCCAAGTGTGAAATCCTGATGGATATGATTTGTTGGCTAGCACCTTAGTCAAAGAAAGAGTTTATTTCTCAACATGTCTAAATATTTATTGAAATCAAGAGACTCAAAACCAAAATAACAGATAATTTGACCAAAGCATAAGTCTTTGGCACACAAAAATAGATCACTCCTGCCACTTACACTAAAGCTAGAGATTTGCCATGATATTTAAAAGAGCTTTGGTGAATTTTTTGTGAATATAGGTCTATGTGCTTGCTACTGAAGAGCATTTGCAGCTCCAAAATGTTCTTCATAATATTTATTGTCCAGCATATGCTCATATGTGTCAGTATGAAAACTTATTCTGCTATCACAGGTTCAAATTGATTCCTTATTAACATCTAAGTACAAAAATGGAAAGGAACTATGCACAGTAGATAACATAACATTAACATAACATAACATAACATAACATAACATAACATAACATAACATAACATAACATTTGAAAAAAAATCAGTAGAAAATAAAAGGAATTATAAATTTCACAAAAAAACAGCTGAATGTCAGACTAAGAATGATGGTAAAAGACAGGTGAAGTCCTACAGCCACAGGGTACCAAAAATTAACAGATGCAGTTCAAAGACCAAGTTCAAGTTGGAATGGACTGAGTAGCCTTATCATCTTGGTAGTCAACAAATATTCCTTCCTTTATGAAGTAAAATGTGTGTCATTTCAAACAAAGTTATTCTAAAATTCTGAAGAAAGGCATTTTCCTAAAACATTGTAAGGGTTATAATACCTGTCAATACTTTTCACTGTATATGCCAGTGCCATGAATGACTATACAAAGAGGAATTGCTGAAGACAGGTAGTGATATATGCACTTTTCCTTTCCAAAAGCACTATGGAAGCCACCCTGTCCATTACATGTACCCTACATCAATATTTATGTTCATCACATTAATATATAATTTTCTTATGCCAGTGCATAACTTTTATTCCTTTAATTTTAAGATCACTGATTGCAAGACTTGCTAGGCCACTTTCCAAGCAAAACCATTTCACAAAGTACAATTATATCCATCAAAGACATGTTTCTCAACTTCCTTTAAAAGAAAATAAAAATTGTCTTCAAGTTTGAGATATATGATTTCTCTCTAAATCAAATTTTCTTGATTAAAACCAATTGGATGCCGTAAAATTCCTACATCTTAAGTTGAAAACCTTAGTTATTACATTTTATGTTTTAAATAAAAATTAGTATAAGGCAAGGTATTGAAATATATTTTAAATTTTTTCTTCTGTACATACTTGTACTGGCTGAGCCGTGTTAGCGAAAAAATAAGTTTCACCATCATACAGACATGAAAAAGATGTATGAGAAGGAATTTTTTTGTGTGTGTGTGTTGAGTTCAGATAAAAATTCCAAACAATGACAAAAACACAAACAAAATCAAAGCATAGGAAATAATAAAATCCCCACAAACCCAAGAAAACAAAACAAGAACAGAAAACACAATCCACAAGATAACCATTTGTATAAAAAGGTAGATCACAGATATTTGGAACTCTGGATGTACTGGATGCAGGAAATATAATAGGGCAGATGGGGATTTGGACAGACTAGGTTTTGAAGCTGATGTTTGATGAGGTGAAGTCACTGAGAAGCAGAATTTTCATGAAAAACCTCATAATACCACATGCCAACCTAATGGCTACGTCTCTGCTGAGAAATAAAACAGGGTCAGAGACCAAAACAAAATGTGACTGTTTTTGGAGGTGGTCCTGGAACAAATTAGACCCAGAACTCTGCCACATATTGACTCAGAAATAGTTGTTTGAAGAGATCCTCCCAGTGCCTGGGACTGAGCCAACTGTTAAGCAGTGCCTACAATAAAGTATTCAGAACTCCACTCCTCTTCCCTCCCTTATTTAGTATACAATGACAGTTTGTACCATCTACCTAAATATTGCTAATGGTGGGAAGTGGTTATAATATAATATCATCCCTAGGATAGATACAATGGAGTCAAATGGCAGGTTTCTTGGAGGTTTTAGAGCCTAGAAGACAGTGCTATGTTATAGACAGCTTCAGCTGTCATTTCTATCGGCTGCTGTTAACACAAATCAAGCAGGATGGCTACACGCTTAAAGTCAAGCTTTCCTGGAGCCTTCTAGCCAAGCCTGGTGCATGCTAGTTTCCCACTTCAACTGGACCAGAAGCACCACATTCATATACTTCAGTTTTGAAAAAGTTACCCCAGCCGTGTTAGCAAAGTATTGGAGTGCATTTATAGAAGCATAATTAGATAGTCTCTTATTTCCTTCCATCTCTCCTGCTTCTCTGATTGCCCATGCCAGCAAAGAAAAAAAAGTATTTTCACAATGATTTTAGATTGCAAACAGACAGGACTAAAGACCTTTCCCCAGTGGTCTCCATATATACCAAAACTTTCTTATTCCTGTTCAGTTCCCTTTCATAACTAGGTCTTAATCCTCCATTGCTGGCTTGATGCCCTGGGCTAGGGATCTAGAAGTTCATGTAGAATGTCAGGCTTTTGTTAAATGGAACAGCTTTCCTAAATTGAAGATTTAGAGTGGAGGCTCTGCCATGTCACTGAGACATCCATCTTGTGCAACACAAAGGCACTAGTTTTGAAACAATGCCATAGGAATAGAATCTTGTGCCAGATACTACATTTATTCAGGGTTACTTGAGCAGAAGTAATGAGAAGCATTAAAGCAGGGTTTACATAATGAAATGCAATATCAAACACTCTATGTACATTACTGAGATGAGTAGAGATTGAGTTGTTTTGAACAAAACTTAGTCTTCTTCTTGAAATGGACAGTTACTAGCAGACTGCAAAATTACCCACTCCCTAATTGTAGTGTTAATTTTTACCTAATATGTCAAATATGTCAATCAAACATATCAAATATGTTTCATTGTGGCTCATTTTGACAAAATGACAACAATCTCTTCTAAAATGTTTGCTATATTCTTTTTTGCAACTCTTAGCCACCTGATCCTAGAGAGGCTTGTAAAATATACATAGCCATTTCATAAGATGAGGAAAAGAATATGATGAAATAAAAATGCAAATCATTCACAGGGCACAGTATCAACAGAAGTCAACAATACAAGACAGCAAAAAAAAATAGTGCTTTTAGAAAATTGTGTTTTGATTAACACCTTATACAGAGAACAAGGCTGAGCACCTTTGTCTCCTTAGGGAACCTGCTTTGCATGGAAATGGGCTCAGATCTCCCTTAAACAAAGTGCTTTTAACCCACATCATGACTTCTGGTGAGGAATTCATGCCTGAAGGGAGTCACTGCTAGCAAATTCACATCAGAGAATCCGGAGGGTGAAAAGCAGAATTCAGAACCTCTGTGACCTATATGCCCTTTCTGTGGATGGCTCCATAACTCACCTATGTAAAGGACTATACCAGGGACCCCAAACTTGCTTCTTATAAAGCATGCAGCAAGCCTAATTAGCCTTGAATCAGGGAGAAGTTTCCTATATTTCTACCATTCTCTGCTACATGTGGCAGTAGTATGGCTCTACTGAGAAAATTACTTAAGCAAAGTAATTTATAATCCAAGAATGACATTCAATGCAGAGAGGACTGGACCTGTTCCAGAGGGAGGCAGGCAGCAGCTCTTCCCTCTCACCTGAACACCTTCAGGGGTACAAAGCAGTTGAGGTATGTCTCAGGGCATGATATGGAGAAGGAACCTGCTGGCTCTGGAATAATAGTTCCTGGGGTTTTTTCCTTACTTTTTTACATTTATGACCCAAGAAAACCTACTGTTTCTTCACAACTGCATGGGAGAACCATGCTCATTGCAGGGGCGTTGGACTAAATGACCTTTAAAGGCTCCTTCTGACTCAAGCCATTCTATGACTCTGTAACTATGACATTGCAGGAGGTCTTCTGTCCTCAAACCAAATGGCTGCACCTCTTCCACAAGACCATGTTTCCTGTCCAGAAAAAATATTTGAAAGCAAAGCATTATGATGACTGTTGTATGGATTATGCACATATAGCTAAAGGATCTTTATTTTTTCCTTTACTTTGATTACCCATGGCCATAACAAATCTCTCAGCATTTGGCAGCAATATCTGTCCAAGCTAAGAGAAAGCTGTGACCAGCTTCCCAGATAGCTGCAGCAAGAAGATGAGTGTTCCACCATGCTGTATCCTCAGGAAAATACAGGTTTCATTTCCCCCCTTTTCCTCCTCTCATGTTTTCCATCATATGCAGTAGCTAGGATCACCTCAGGCAAATGGTAGTACATGGAAAACCAAGGCAGCAAACTGGGCAGTGCCAGAAATCATCTACAGGATGGGTGCAGCTAATGCAGAAAGGGTTGCAAAAGGCTGTGACATTGCAAACTGGCCTGAAGAACAGGAAGAAACAGCTGCTCAAAACTATGTCCATGACCTTTTCATGGACAAACCCAGTGGGGAATAGTTGTACTCTATGAATGATAAGGGAACAGCCAAATGAAGTGCAAATGGGAAAGACAGACTCAAACAGGGACTGGACAAAGACCAAGAGAAGAAATCACTGGGGGGGGGGGGGAGGGAAAGGCAATTTAGACCCCACATGGAGAAGAGGAGAAAAGCAAAGCTTTGTGCCAAGGCAGAATCCTAAGAGAGCCCACAGGAAAAGCAGATGGGAAATATGTGTGGAAACAGTGCTAACACCTGCAACAGGTGTGTTATTCTTTCACTATGAAGAAAAGAGTTCCAACCACTTAAGACCACAACACAAGCACTGAAAGAGACCCATCAGAAAGACAGAAAGGATAAGCAGTCCCAACTGATTAATTTGCATACAAGGAAAGTAGTTCAAAATATTACGTAAGCAAAATACGATAGAGAGCCAGGATGAAAAGGACTGTCATAACAAATGTGTTGCTAGATTTATTGAGTAATGGTCCAGAAGTTCTAATCATCATATTCCCTAAAGAAACAAATGATACCAATAAAGTATATTGATACAATATACAATAAACTGTTTCTTCAGACAGTTTCAAGGAAAACAAAATTAATTAGAACTACGCAGATAAGGAACTTGCAGAAGACTTCCTCATGTCAAGCACGGGTGAAGAAAGTAAAATATTCATGCTGGAAGCCAACCAAGGGAATATCTGATGGGGTAAATTGGAGGGGTTTGAATGCACAGATCACTGGAATGCCTCCTGCTGCTGCAGCCAACTGTTTGGATTACACAGTCTCCCCTTATGCAGACAGGTTGCCAGCCTCTTGGGCTCAGAACTGGAAGAGCCTGTTAGGCAGGATGCAAACCTTCAGGAGAAGGAGGGAAAGGGAAAGCTTTCACTTAATTTGGATAATCCAGTTTGTACTTCCAACATACAAATAAGGCAAGAAACTAAAATTGTTCTTAAGCAAAAGATGAAGGATAACATGAATATAATGCCTGACTCAAATGTGTGGGGAAACAAGCAACAACTGGAAGGTGCTGTACTAAATAAAGGAGATTACGATCTAGAAAGACTAACTGAAACTTAGTGAGATAATTCCCTTGTGTTGAAAAGACAGGATGAAGTATGCATGGGAAAGACAGAGTAGAGAAAATCAATAGCTATAAAATATGTTATATAATGCTTTCAAAGCACATATTTGATCATTTTGACAGTGACAACAGTAAATGGTAAAAATCTCAGGTAAGAAATTAAAAAAAAAAATCAAAAAACCCCTATAGCAATAATTTTATGCATATTCCTTAGGCAGTATTCTGGAACAGAGCCAGGGAAGGCATAAACCTCTGACTGCATTTTAGTTGATCAAGTCTCTAGATAGTGCATACAGATGCAAAGTTGTCAAACACATATAGTGAATTCCAAAAACTAAAGATGAAGGGTTGGATCAAAGTTTCAACTGTTGGGAAGTGGGGCACTGAAACTATGAAATCAGAGCACTTGAATCCAATGCAGGAAGAAAATGATTCAGTGAGAAAAATGGTGTAAGGGAATCAATTCTACTTTCACAAACATTTAGAGAACATAAAATATTGAATATGGGATAAGAATAAATGCTTAAAACTTATCTTTAAAAAGAAAATGAAAAAAAAATTAATTTAAAAAGTGGAGACTTCTGGGAAAAATGCAAAATAAATAAAATTCATCTATGGGGGGGGTGGGGGTGGGGAAGGAGATATAAGGCAAAGCAATGGTCAGAGTATCTTCAAAAGGGCTATTCAGAGTTCAAAGTACATATACAGGAAGGAGTGGCAGGAAAGGAATCCAAGGACTCTTAAATCTGAATAGGCCAAAAAGGGAAAAGGAGAATAGAAGCACTTATATAGCTACCAAAGGGGAAAAATAAGTACAAAGATTAAAAGATACTCTATCAATTAAAGAAAAAGGAAAGAAAATTAAATATAAAGTAGAAAAGTAAAACAAAGTTCCAACCTCAGCTGTGTGTCTTATTCAGCATGAAAAGAAATATTACAAGCAATTTAGAGTCAACCCCTCCAAAATCATCCTCAACTGTTTGGAATGGGTCCAGAAAAGTACCACACTGAGACCCATAAAATACTTTTGAAGTATTCAAGAATCAAGGCTAATCAAGAGACCTATCTTTGGCATAGAATGTAGGAAACCTAGGGTGTGGTTCACAGGTTCTGTCTTGGGCAACAAAGACACCTATATCTCTGAGGCAGTCCCTCTAGGTTTTCACGATAGACAAAGAAAAACAGGAAATTACCTGTCCTAATTTTAGCTGGCATAGAGGGGGTTTGCTTGTTTGTTTGTTTGATTGATTGATTGTTTGTTTTCACAGTAGCTGGTACAAGGTTGTGTTTTGGACTTGTGCTGTAAATAATGTTAGTAATGTTAATGATACAGACATGTTTTCATCATTGCTGAGCAGGGCTTACACAGACTCAAGACCTGTTCTGCTACTAACACAGTCCCACCAGCAGGTAGTCTGGGAGCACACCAGCAGTGTGCAGGGGACACAGCCAGGACAGCTGACCCCAGCTGAGCATAGGGAAATCCCACAGCATATGCTGTCATGCTCAGCATGAAAAGCTAGGGTAAGGAGAAAGAAAAGGAAAATGTTCAGAGCGATGGCTTTTGTCTTTCCAAGTGTGCTGATTTTGGCTAGAATAGAGTTAATTTTCTCCACAATGGCTGTATGGGGCTTGGTCCTGAACTTGTGCTGAACACAGGGTTGATAATGTAGAGATGTTTTTGCTACCACTGAGCGGGGCTTACTCAGACCCAAGGCCTTTTCTGCTTTTCCTACTGCCATGCTGGTAAGGGAGTTGGGGGGGCATGGGAGGCTGAGAGGAGACAGCCAGGACAGGTGACCCCAAATGACCAAAGGGACATTCCAGACCATATAGCATCATGCCCAGTATATAAGTGAGGGGGGAAGAAGAAGGAAGGGGGGATGTTTGGATTGGTGTTTGCCTTCCCAAGTCACTGTTATGTGCAATGGGACCCTGCTCTCCTGGAGAAGACCGGACAGCTGCCCATGGGTAAGAGTGAATTAATTCCTTGTTTTGCTTTGCTTGCATGCATGGCTTTTGCTTTACTTGTTAAAATGTCTTTTTCTCAATCAACAAGGTTTCTGCCTTTCACCCTTCAGATTCTCTTGCTGACCCAATGGTGAGTGAGTGAGTGAGTGAGTGAGTGAGTGAGTGAGTGAGTGAGTGAGTGAGTGAGTGAGTGAGTGAGTGACAGAGCCTGGTAATCTGTTTCTGGCTGGGGCTAAACCACAACACCAAGACACTGTTAAACATGATGGGGTCTAGTTTTCCTGGAGATGGTTGAACAGCTGCCTGCCCATGGGAAGTGATTAATGAGTTATTTGGTTTACTTTGCTTGTGTGTGCAACTTTTGCTTCTCCTATCTAACTGTCTTTATCTCAGCACACAAGTTTTCCCTTTTACCCTTCCAATTCCAAGTCCAATCCCAGAGTAAGCAGCTCTGTGAAGCTTAGATGCCAGCTCAGGTTAAGCCATGACATAAACTCTGCATAATAGTATTGGCTTCTGGAATAACATCAGACACATCACATCCAGAGATACCTACTTTCCTCTTAGGGGTATAAAAAGCAGACTAATTTAGATTCAGAAATCTAACTTGTAAATGCTTCACATCCTATGAGACAAATGTCACCATTGCTTTCTTAATATTACAAAATCTAAAAGGATGAATTAATGCAGACACGTAATACATGAAGTAGATTGCAAAATAAAAGATAACTCAAAAATTCAGATGACAATTTTTTTAGGTCTGTCTTTTCTGAATGGCAAAAATAGTGTATCATCTTTATGACAATAGTATTTGTATTAGGTCTGGGCAGTGTACCCTTTTGGGTATTATAGAGTATTCTATTCTGATATTCTAACATGTGTCCAGTTCCACTCTAAACCTACTCTCTCAAACCTCCATGGTAAGAACCAAATGTAAGTCTTCCTCACAATGAAAAATACAAGTATGCTTTAATACACACAAGTGGGAGATCATACCTTCTTTGAAGTCAATGCCAAAATTCTCATGAACTTCACTTTGAGTAAGACTTTACCAGAAAAGTGCACAGAATAATGTAGGCCTCTTTAAGAGAGCAAAATTAAGATAAAGGACAATATTAACAAAGATGAAAGTTAGGTCCATCATTAGGAAAATATACAATAATGAGTTTTAATATCATCTGAAATACAGGTGAAATAAATATCTTACTAGAAATGCCTAATGTTGACTGGTTAAGACAAAAGATAAAATAGAATCATTGGTACAAAAAGTTGATTTGGCAAAGTAAGAAAATAAAAGACCTATGAGGTACTGTCATTGTCTAATCTCTTTAATCAGAGGGGATGAAATGAGAAAACATAGTCCTAATTGCTCTCAGAAGTTTTAGATTGTATGCGCCATAGTGATGTGAGCAATCAAAAGAGTGCATTTTGAGAAGTATTGCATATCAGGAAGAAAATAAATTATTTAACACCTTTAATGGCACCACGTAGGAACATGGGGAGCCATCAGTATAAATGAAAATATGGTGCAATTTTGCTGGAAAATTTTGCAATTTTTGTCCTGTCATCCCCAAAATGGAGCAAATTGGCTAGAAGCTGCAGGAAGAAATGTGCAGGAGACCTGTGTCTCAGGCTGACTGAGGCTCTATTGTATGAGTGTGTGTATGGACCATGCTTTTTCCTGATGCCCCACCAAACTGCTTTATCTTCCCAGCAGTGATTCTCTTCTAATGGAAAGGACAGCATAATCCATTTACCAGCAGATCTGACAGAAAAACTGGTACTACCGAATTTTTGCAAATTCAGTCTAAAATTATAAATTTTAATTTCATGCATTTTGCTCAATTTGAAATGAACTTATTAGAACACTGCATTACTCACCGCTATAACTGTTTAAAAAATCTAAGCTTTTAAAAGCTCTGTTTCTTAAGGAAAATACTATTTTGTTAGATAATTTATAAGATAAACCATACAGTATTCACCTTGCAACTCAGGTAACACCTGCATGATGAGCACTGTTCACTAGTAATTAGTAATACTAAATAAACCATTTCACTATGGACTCAGATAAAGGATGAAAGTACACTTCTATGTGCCTATGTTTATAAAATACTACTGTGGGAATTATATGTTTCATTAGTAATGGGAGCCCATGAAAAACAGAGAAAAATTAAACTAATTTCCATTATGAGAAAATAGATATACTTTTATATCTGTGCTTTCCATTACAAATAGAACACTCACTTCTTTCCTAATACACAGAAAATGCTGGTTTATTTATTTGCTCTTCATTTTTCTAGTCACAGCAATGCTAAAAGGATATTTAAGGCAGTAACTCTCAGTGTTACAGCACTATGGATGAGAGGAAAGACCACTTAAAAGACAGGAAACAAAAATGAATGATATTGTCTTCCCACTCATAAATTTATTCTGAATTTCTCTACAGTCAGGCAAAACCTTAACGCCTACAGCTGTGACACCTACAACTGCCAATGATGTCAGCAAGAGACAGAAAGAATGTAAGGACAAGAATGTCCAAACTACAAACATTTGCAAACAATTAATAATCAGCAGTATGAAATATCACCTAGGAAACATCAAGCAAGAAGAAAATCAAAGAACATAACCTATGCTGCATATTAAATGTGTGAGAGGCCCCAGAGTAAAATAAGATGTACGTAATCATATGATTACAAGTTGTAGTGTAAAGGGAGTGTTAAGGTTGTCAGGAAAAAAAAGTTCTTTTACTTTAGCAGACTTAATTTTTGCCCCTTGTGAATTTCACCACTGCTGCTCTTTTGCTGGGCTTTGTTGACTTGGGTATTTTTGTTTGGGTTTTCGTGGGAAGGAGGAGTTAGGGGGGACCTTTTTCCTCTTGGGTTTTTTGTTTGTTTGTTTGTTTGTTTTTGGGGGGGTGTGGGTATTTTTGTTGGTTTTGTTTGTTTGTTTGTTTGTTTGTTTGTTTTCTTTTTAGTTTTTAAATGTGGATTTTTGGACAAGTGTAATTGTTCCTCTTCTTGGAGGTCCGCAGCACATGACTTCACTGGCAGTGACCCTGCAAAACAATGAACTCTGCAGTGAAGTTATTCTTGGAGAGGAGGCGACAGGATGTTCTCATGTAGGCAGTATGCAATTATACATTGTTATCTGGTGACAGCTGATCCAGCAGCCAGCACACAGCAACACAAGTCAATATTGTTTCTCATACAGAAAGGATAAACCTCCCTGCAGAACAGAGGTTAAATCTAGCAAAGTGTCCAAAGGAGTAATCAGTTTCTCCATCTGAAAGTGTAAAGAAGAGGTTTATGACCACAGTTGCATTATTATTCCCTATAATATTATCCTAGATTGTATTAATTACTCCAGTATGTATCTCTGGCATGGACTGAGCTTAAAGAAATACCTTTTGTCTTTTTCTGTCTTATACACACATACTGCATGCATACAGTGATCCAATGTGTTTATCATCTATGCCAAATACCAGTTTATCATCAGTGTTCTCCCAATCCAAGCCTACAAAGAAACTTAGAGATAGGAGTTGAATCACAATGATTTACACCTGACCTAATAAAGAACTCTGTGAGGAAGCTATCATAATACTTAAAGATATCTACCACCAAATTAGTCATCCTGGTTTCTTTTACAGCTACTGGAGAGCACTTGCATGATGTCTCTCATCTTAACCTGTAGCAGCCATCTAAAATACTCTAAAAGTGCCTGCTTCTGTCCATTAATAATAGCCATAAGTTTCTGAAGATAAATTACACCTTTCCAGTATACCTACAGATAAGGTTAAGCATCTTGGAGATTATTTATTCTACTGAGATTGGAGGAAAAAGGGAAAAAGACAGGAAGACTGAAAAATTCTTTGCAGTACACAGATTTCTAAACATTCATTTAACCCATTAGTCTTTCTCTCATCAGCGATTCCTTCATCATCACTAACCTTAGTCTTGCTTTTGGAAAGGAGAAAACTCTGTCACAGTCCATCTGTCTTAGCACAGCAGTGATTTCCTTCTTTTGTGTGCAAGCATTTAAATCTTGGTTTTGGGCATACCACTGTGTAAATCCAGTACTTGGGTAAATATTTGTACAAGGGTTCTCATAGGTGTAGCTAGGGGGGAAAATTTTTCAGGACTGGAGTCATCCTTTGTCCATTCTACTCATGATAAACCTATTCTTTCTACTGTGTACATCTAATGCATATTATGTGAGCTGTTCAGACTCCCAACACTGATTCACCTTCATTCTACATTGACTAATGTGGAATGGGGCATATCACAGATATATATTTTTTCAGGTAATATAATTCTTATCTGATGCTGTAGTTGTCCTGCGGACTAGAACTGGCCAATGGGCCACAATATCCCTTAGGTATTTAGTTGGATGGCTCTGTTCCATGAAATGGGTGCTACTTAATGAGCACACAAAAATAATGCTATATTAAGTATAATCAAAAAATAATTTATTGTCCATAAAATCCATTTTCATGACCCTCTGGGCTCAATGAATGCAAAATTGATTCATTGCAATGAATGCAATTTTATTTGAGGTTATGCTTGAGTAGCTACAGAAAACTGCAGAATGACTCCAAAATCCAGTTACCAGTAGAGGAATATTTGCCTTCTGAGTGTGCATGTATAAAGGTAATTTTTTTTGTTTTGGTCTAATTTTTTAGATGTAATACTATCTGACTTTGAAACCAGCATATAATCATATTTCCACTAAAGTTTGGCACAAACCTTTGAGACAGACTGATATTTGATGCAGTAGAATAGTACCTGTGGCAGTTCTACAACTGCTAAATAAAATTGTGGGAATAATAATTTTGGGAGTTATGTTTGCAATTTAGTCAGTGAAATTAAATTACCACATGCAATGGGCTGACCCTGGCTGGATGCCAGACACCCACCAAAGCTGCTCTATTGCTCCCCTCCACAAGAGGACAGGGAAGAGAAAATATGGTAAATGGATCATGTTGTTAAAGCTAGACAGAAATGGGAAAGGAGTTTTTTCCTAGCAGAAGATCTTTTGTGGAATTGTAACATTTCTGATCAAATTAATGATAAGGAATTCTCTCAGCTTTGAATAAAAAAATACTTGCATTTAAGTAAGAGAAATAAACATCAGCTGCTTTTTCCCCAGAGACCAACAGTGTCCCAATACATGAGAAAGTAAAGTAGAAATACTAACCTCACTTAACTCAAACCATTATTGTGAACTGTTGTCACACCCCAAACTCATCATACCAGAAGCTGAACTACAGTCTCCCCTGAGACTGTGCAAGAGGTTTTATCAGCCAAGAATTCTCACATTGTTTTTCCCTTTGGTTGTTGCATTCAGAACAGGGGCCTTAAACGTATTCCTTTAAAACTGTGGTTACTAAAGGAAATTATGTATTTTGGTCCATTATTTGGCTTAAATTCAGACAAACTTTTATACCACCCCAGTTTCAATTTCTTCATCAGCCTGCATCTTCCAAATTAAATAGAAGCTCATACTATGAAGTTTTGATTTAGGTTATACTATCTATCAGCCCCAAGCTGAGTTCAGACTGCACTTTTCTTCATTTTGCTATTGTTTAACTGCTTAACTTTGAAAAAGGTCTTCCATCCATGTTCTCTTCCCTTGGCTTCCTCTGCTTAACTGACATGCAATTCTTCCCTTCAGTCCTTCTAGGTCCTAACTAATCCCCTGAGCAGACAGCAATGAGGAAGCTGCCAGAGCAATACCAGGGCTCATTAAACATGAGCTACTGGAGCAGTGTTTTGAAGAATCCCAGCAGTTTATGTTTGCCTAATGAAAATATTTTGTGTTGTACAAATGACTACATCTTATTTTAAGTGCATTTTTTTTTTAATTCAGTATTAATCTCTGTGAAATCGTCGGGTATTTTTGTGTGAATTGTGTATATAAATTTAAATGTCTTGTTCCACTGTGGAATAGGAAAAACATCTCTTATCATGCTGTAGTTGCTTATCAGAAGTTGTTAAGAAACATGGAAAGAGGAAGATGAAGATGAAGATGAAGAGGAAGAGGAAGAGAAAGAGAAAGAGAAAGAGAAAGAGAAAGAGAAAGAGAAAGAGAAAGAGAAAGAGAAAGAGAAAGAGAAAGAGAAAGAGAAAGAGAAAGAGAAAGAGAAAGAGAAAGAAAGAAAGAAAGAAAGAAAGAAAGAAAGAAAGAAAGAAAAAGAATAGGTTTGTGGAGAGTGCTGAAATTTGTTAGGCTCTTCAGATCTAAGGAAAGATAAGCCTCAGGGAAAAGCTAGATATGCATATATTTCTTTAATTCGTTTCAAATGTGTTTTCTTTGAAGTGTCTCTGTACTAAATAAAGATTCTGTTTCAAGAAATTTGTTTGGTCATAGTGTCAACTATTGTCATTGACTTTGGAGAGAGAAGAGTAAGTGAAACCTTCAAAATTAGTCATAGTATTCTGTGACTGTAGCTGAGAACATTGTTTGAAGCTGAGAGTGCCCCAATTTTTCCCAAGTTATTTGATTTGTACTGTATGTGTACATTGATATTTTGACCTCGGCCAGCCTTGAGGTTGACTTCAGCCATGCCTGTGTGCATAAGACGTGCTTTCCTCATCTGCACTACACAAAAGCGTCTATATTATACCAAAGTAAGCCCTACTGCAATTTTTTTTTTTTTTTCTGAAGCAAAGCTGTTAAAGATTTCCTCTCTGAAAACACGGCTCTTCTTCCAGCTATATCCTTGTTTGCAGGAAGCAAAGTAGATAAAAAAGAGGCAGAAAATAGTAACAATGGACTGCGGTTCATGGGCAGCATCTTCATCACTTCCCCCCAGCAAGGACAGGACAGAAGAATCACTATAGAGCCAATTTCTGCACATCTCTCTCATTTCCGCTCCACTCCTCAAGGGGAGCTTTGCACTTCTTCCTCAAGAGATACCTGACCAGTGATGTTTAAGTCATTCAACCAAAGGTTTTGAACTGACTCTTAGCTAAAGTTAGAAAAAAGCATTGTTCTTGTTCACATGCACCAACACTTCCACTGCAATCAAAAGCATATCCAGAAAAGAGAAGTAATAAATAATAGTATGTTGACATTATTGTTTTGTCAGAACCATCAGAAAGTATTGCATAAAAAATCAGTTGGAAAACAATTTTTCTCTTCAATTTGACAATTAAAATTAGATACATATAATTTCACAGATGAGAGATTATAAAAGTCACAATAGTTTAAAAAAATAAAATATCTATAAATTGCAGCTCACTAAACTAAAAGTGCAAATGGTCATTTACCAAAGGAAAATATTACCATGTATTATCATTCATAAAAGGAAAAGCAAAGCCTTAATTAATATTAATTGAATCATTGAATAAATAGGTTGCCTATATTAATAGCATAAGAACCTCCAAAACAGCTAGAATGCAAAACAGAACTCATAGAATAGCAACACCCAGCCTAGATATGATTCTCATTAAAAACAAACCCAAAAAAAAATAAACAAACAAACCTTAAAGTAAGAATAATGTAATAGTATTGCTTTGTTCTCTATCAGTGATACTCTAACTATGTATTTTTCTCTATTTGTCTGTAACTTATGTAACAAGAAGCAGGCTAGACATAAGTATAAATGCAGAATAATGATGCTCTTTCTTTCTCAAACCCTTCTGAAATACAGAACTGGAGGGGGCGTGGGGGGAGGGATTAAATGGCTTATTATTTATTGCACCTAACAAAAGCAGTGTCACTAAATGTATGAGTTTTTTCGTGCTGAAATAGTGTCAGTGCCTTGGTTTGCTATTCAATCTACGAGAGGGAGGATTGGCTGCCCTGGTGCCAGCAGAGGGAGCATAGAGCATTGTTTTTTTGTGGGTTTCAAACCTGCAAGGGGAGCTTTGTCCTTTCCTGTTCAAATATTTTCCCCCTATTAAATGTTTTTAAAATTTAATGATCGTTCATTCCATGCTAAAAGCACTTATTTTATGCATCACAAACACAGCGGTGAGGTAACACAGGTGTCAGATTGCTGCAGGATAATTCACAGCATAAGGAACACAAAGGAATACAGAGGTAGGGAATGTCACCAAGATGAGACCTAAGACACCCCAGGGCAGGGTGGCTGAATTGTGCAACAAAAATGTACCTTCAAATCATCCTCACTTAGCGGCACAACACGTGCTCAGGCAGAGCAGCCACTGCACCGAGGGGAGATGCTGCTCTACAAAGGGCATGTTTGTGCACATCTGCATGTCCAACACACCTGTGTCTGAGTGGCTACGGAAGGGGCGTGACCTGGGCATTTGGAGAAGAAATTAGCTAATGAGCCTTATCTTCCTGTCGTTACTCAGGTAAACTTCCATGTGTCTGATAGCCAAGTAACTGCAGAGCTCCTGAGGATGAAACACGTGATGTCTGCGCTACTCGCGCAGCTGACAACAGCAGGGCCTGCTCACCCCCTGAGTCCAGGCGCAGGAAAAATGTGTGTTAAGCCCTTCTACGCATTAGAAGATCCATACAAAGGACTCCAGAAAACTTAAAGACAGAGTCAATTAAGGCCTTTTCTTTTCCTCATGATTCTCATTATTGGATTTTCACAAAATTGGATCCCAATTTACCATGCCTTCAAAGGGACTCTTGTTAAAGCAAACAGCAGCACTCAGCATCTTGCAGGTTTTATTCCCAAGTAAAAAAATGTAGCAGACAGACACATCCCTTGGCTCCCTGACTCTCCCTAACAGAGTCTGGAATCATAAAGCTTCCAGAATCAGATTTTCATAAGTTGAAGCCTAAGGTTGTAGAGGATCTTCTCATGCACAGTTACAATTGCATATGTATAGCTGGCTTTTGTACATACAAATGGAGCCTGTACGCTAGTGCATGGCTCAAAGGAATCTAGACAGCTATACAAAAACACACATGGGTCTCAGTTTTTGTTTTATGAGGTGAATTAAGTAAAGGGGGAAGAATAAGGTGATGGGAAAAAGATTAAATTCAGACCTCATCAAAGTCAAGGGTAGTTTTCCTATAGACTTCAAAAGAGTCAAAACTTCATCTCTTACATGTATGTCCTACTGAACCCAGAGATATGCTCAGAAACAGGTTTCAACCTCAATTCATTTGGCAGCCCAACTTCTTCCTGGTTGAATGGTGGAAGCACTGACAAGAATCTCAAATGAACATTTTACTGTGATCTAAATCAGTAGTTCCCTTTTTTTTTTTTTTTTTTT
>VWZN01008928.1:114827-127749 GCA_013396955.1 Regulus satrapa
CAGCTTTAGGTCTCAAAATCAACTCAGACCTTTGTCAGCTTCCTCTGTAATGCAGTTTTATTAATTACTGATTTACTTAAAGTGGTGGTGTTGCTTTTTTTAAAACACATATAAAAGTTGGTGTATCACAAACTGTCAAATGCATGAAGCAAAGTTATTTTTCCCTCACAATTCTCTTTCATAAAGGATTGCAAAGAGGAGGAAATTGTGAAATAGTTTTATTTGCTTTGGGTCATTTCATTCAAGAATTTTGTTTAATTATCATAGACAAAGTGTTAATTTGATGGAGTGTTTCCCTCCCCTCCATTCCCACCTGCCTCAAAGTCACTCCCCCAAAGTATACAGCAGTATGAAATATGTAAGTAGAGCAGTTAACGGACCAAGAATTCACTTTGTGAACTTAACCTAAGTGCAGCTGCATTAAATAGTTAAGCAAAGCAGGAGCATCAATGCCTTCTTGCAGAACTCATTGAATGCATTGTAGCAGCTTTCACCAGTAGGTTTACTCTCTTCTACCTCTGCTGTTCTGCAGATGGAGATTACGTAGTTTTATCAGCATGTTTATTTAGCATGTTTATCATGTGTGTTTTCATGTCTCAGTGTATTTTATTTTCTTTTTTGGAGAAACATTGTGTTCATTCTTCAAAACTAGTGCATGAGGATCCTATAATACTGTTATTAAAACAAAAACCCCACAAAACAAACAAACAAACAAAAACCAAACATCTAGCCACATGTGAAACTTATCTTCAACTGCCCACTGCCCACTTACTCTCAATACTGAGGAAGGCTCTCCTCAGACCCCTTCATGCCAAGTGGAAGGAAAAGATTGTGAGTTATTGTGAAATATGTGTGGTTGGGAGGAGGCATGGGTCATGGTATAAAAGGTGAACTTTCCATCAGGGCTGTGCCTGGCCACCTCTGTACTCATAAATCAGACAGTAGGTGGAAATGTTCCTGGACAATGGATTGCAATTGCCCACACTAGTGAAGCGTTAAGACGCCTGGTGTGAATTAAGCATGTGCCAGAAAGTACTCTCCCAAGCTATTCCCTACCACATTTCAGGAGCCATTCCCAAAAGTCAGCTTGCCAGCAGCTCCTTCTTTTAAAGGTTAAAGGAGTTGCCCAGCATGGACACTGTCCTTTTGGGTCTGCCTGGAACATAGTGCCTAGGAATATTCTTGAAGAGATTTATTTGCAGTCCAGGAGGAATGAGATCCCTCTCATAAATGTCATCTCAAGGGAAATCTACTCACAAAGACAGACATTCTCATGAGTTCAGATGATACAATCTAATCCTCAAGTAGAAACTTAATTGCACAGAGGCAACCTATTTAATTTTTTTGTCTCAAAGGAGTAAGGCAATTGACAAGGTAACTTTTTAGAATTTTGCAAAGCTTAAGAGACTGGGGCACTTTCTCCTGTGTAGTAGCATATAATTATATATTGGTATTTTCTGTCTAACCTGAACTAGTAATTGTTTGTTTGTTTGGAGAAATGGCTTTTTTTTTTTTTTTTCTTCAAAATTATATCTTAATAATAAGTATGTACTGACAGGTCGTAGAAACAGACTTTTTCCTATATTTTCTTTCATTAAAGATTTAGTATGTCACAGCACTTGATTTTTAAGAATGAATTGTGATGGTGTTTCTTGCTTTTGGAAATTACATACATCTCTGAAGAAAACAATCACAAAAGATAGTTTCCTTTCATGGTAACCATTACAACTTCATCTTTTCCCAAGATATGGAAAATGTTCTCTCTGTATTGCTTTCAGCCCTGTGTTCTCTTAACCCCCAGGTTATAGAGTGGGTGGCTTATGGAACCTTGCAATTGCTGAGTGATTTTTCAGACTTTCGTAGAGAAAAACTGATGTGTAGAGTATTGCACTTGAGTTTAGCCTCTGAGAGGACAGATCTTATTAAAATATTTCAAGTGTGTGCAAAATATATTTCTGCTTACATGCAGTCTGAGAGATGTGGCTGGAGAGAAAAGGACTGTCACAATTCACCCCTTAAGATCTCTGCTTTAGAAAAAGGGATCAATGTAGACTTTTCAATTTTTTTTTCTTTTTTGATAAATTAAGCTAAGTGAAATATTAGACTGAAAGATATCTTGTTCAGTTTATTAAATGTGTTCAAGATTTGTGTTGTTTACATTTCACATAGTTTTTATCCAAAGTCCTCACTTCAGCTGCAAAACTGTTGGGTGAAATGCCTGGCCTCACTGAAGGCAATGACAAAATTCTCCTTGACCTCCTTGAAACTTTGTATAGACAAGAGGTGAATTCCTGAATATGTACTGATTGAACATACACTTGAATGGGTATCCTGGGAAAATCCCAGCTGCCTAGGGGAATAAAAAAAGTTTATAATTGCATGACACACACTTTTGAATCAAGGAGTAACTATCTTAGTTTAGGGTTTTTAACCTTCATTCTGATCCTACTTAACTTACTCTACTACTAAGATAATTTATTCCCACCACTGATGTAGGATATATGTAGTTGCTTCCTTTAGGCATCAATCTTTTATATTTTGCTGAGAGATTCTGTTTCGGGGGTTAATTCCATTAAGGTGCTGTAGATTCCTGTTAGGCTTTTTGCTGACAAACTTGTGCTGACAAAAACTGTGTGCAGACTTTCTCCCTTCATTTCAGCTTACTGTTATCAAACCATTCTTATATACTGAAACTGCAACAGTTTGAATTCAGTTTAGCTCAGCTCTTGCAAAAAAGTCTAGGGAGAGTATTAATTTGGTTTAGCTGAGAGTCTGGTTAATTGGAATAGGCTCATTTATACTAATAGTATCTGCACAGTGTTTTGTGACTGTTACTAAATCAGCTTTAAGCAGTACCTGAAGTTACATGAGTGAAAGCATGCTTAAATTAAAGTGCAGTGAGCTGCTGTCAGACAGAAGTGTCTGTGTGTACGAGCATTGCTTTCATCTGAGATGTACATTAAGATGAGCAAAATATTTTATAGTTACATTTCTACATTTTGCATTATATCACCTGTAGATATAGGTATATAGATAAATAGATATATGCATGTCACAATTACATCTTTCTCTACGGGGAATGAGGAATCTATTTACCATATTTCACTGATACCAATATTCTTCTTCCAGAGTATCAGCTTTTGCTACCTTTTCCCATGGTTTTTAAAAGAAAATGTGAAAAGTGCTCCTTTCTCCCACCCAGCTCCACTCCCTTTCTCTTTCATCCTGAGAGAGACCATCTGCAGAGTGGAGTGCACCTACCATGTACTCTGAATCTCCCAGGCGTGGCATGATGGTCCAATAAAGAGAATAGCTTTTTTCCACTTTGTACTTTCAGTGAAAAACACGTGACAAAAATGCAAGTTTTCTTATTGCTAATTATACAAATATGGCAACTTTCACAACTTTTGTCAATTCCTGAAGCAGCTGATGGGTAGCTCTTGTGCAGATGCACAGATATGCAGAACTACTACTTTGGGAGGAGATATCATCACAGAATGAGTGATAAAGAGAAGGATGAGTGCACAGATGTGACGTGATATAGAAACCAACCATGAGCAGCAGTGGCCATGAAATAATGGCTGGTGAGTTTACTGTTGGTGGGACTTTACTGAGAAATTCAGTCCCACAGTAGTACAGACACTAAGTAGATACAAAGAACATTAATTTCTAAATTTAGGGAAATCTACAATCTTTATTAGGAAGACTATTCCCTCAATTAGGGAAATCTAAATCTACAATTTAACTCTACAATCAACCACACGTGATTTAGACATCTCATGTTGAGGGTGTGAAATGTATTGGTTTTTTCAATTTCTTTTTTTTGTTGGTTTTGCTTTGTTTTTCTTTTTCTTTTTTCTCTGGTGAATATATGGATATAAGATACAGGGTACACTATGATGACAATGAAAAAAAAAAAAAAAACCAAAACAAACCCAACCTGCCATCCTTGGTAACAATTTCAGATACGTACAGTAAGGTTTACTGGGACAAGGAAATGCCAGAGACCAAAAAAAATCTTGAAGGTAAAGTTTTTTGCTGTTTTGGTATGTACTTCCTTGGCAGGGTGGGTATGTTGTCATGGTGTTAGTGATTTTTATCCACTGTTTGTTTGTTTTATTCTTTCTTTCCTAACAGTCCTTGTCTTCTTCAGGCCTCTTAGGCTCTGCTGGTCCTGTGATCATAGACCATGCATTTGCCTTAATGAGAAAACTTTGGATATGAAATATAAAAATATAAAAATATAACCCTGTCTAAAATTATGCAACACCATTGCAGGTAAGTGGTTGCTGTCATTGTGGTGAGTTTGAGATTTTTAGGTTTTGGGTTTTAATAATTTAACTGGGGCCCAGATTCACCAGTTGGGTAAATTAACCTGGCACCACTAAAGACAACAGTGTCCTGCTGATTTTCACGAGCAGAGTGTTTGGCTGATAACTTACTACCAAAAAACACCATCTTGCACAGTAGAATAATAATCTTAAGACTTTATCAGGTTTTGTTTCTTTCTGCATAATTGTTGAACAAGTTTTCACTATAACTCAAGACAGTTCAAATTCCTTACTTATAATACTTTAAAAGCTATTTTTTTATTACATTCAGGATGTAATTAAAAATCAAGATGTTTGCACAAAAGAAATGCTTTCAATTCAGCCACTTAACTTTAGAATCCTGGGATCACTTCAGTATTTACAGACTTGTGAAAAAGTAGAACTCCTGCAAAATGTAGAAAACCAATCATTTCAATTTACATGCAACAGTGTTTTAAGTTTTTAAAAAATACTTAAAGCATGCTTTGTGTGCTGGACATTTATGCTGAGTCTATTTATTATGGAGTGAATAATATTTTTCAAGAATGATTCATCTGGGTTATTTTAGAGGCTGCCATGAATTCTGGTCATTTCTATAGATACTGCAATTCATAGTCATTAGTAAGCTAGTGGTTTGATCTAACCTCAGCTACCTGTTGCTGGCTGTGAATGGAAAATTTATTTTTAGTGTGAAACCACAATATGAATATTTTCCACTCTGAAAGTATAAAAAACCCTTTAAGTAGAAATTTTACTCCTTAACTGAGATGTGCTGTGGCTCTGATGTCAGACATACTGGGTTCTTCTTACAGAAAATTCTTTAAAATGCCTTATTCTCTATTGAAGTTGACAAGAACTTCCTCCACTTAACCCCTTCAGTGCCCCGGGCGTTCAGCTCACATCAAACAAAATGGAGTTCATCTACCTCCTAGATGGGATAGTGGGATGTTGATAAATGCAAAATGAAAAATAAGGAGACAGAAAAAGCCTGGGCCCTTGGGAAGAGGTTAGTGGACAGGCTCACATAGCTGTGATCCATGAGAGGCAGTGTTTCCGGGGGCTGTGACTTTACAACTGTCCTTCTCATACAGAAACCTTCATTTTGCTGTGATGTGGTCTTTGTTTGTTGGGCTGGGCTATTTGGGGATAATTCCGCTGTTTCTACAAGATTCAGAATCAGAAACAGTCTGTAATCTCAGGTAATATCAGCTGTGCTTGGTAGGAGTCAATGGGTTAATTGTGCTAGAAAGCTATCTACAGCTCTTGAGCACCTGAAGCCTGTAGTTATATGTGGAGTTCTGAAAGCTATTATTCAATGTAACAGTGGGTGGACTACTTCACTCACCATGGACTACATTGCCAAAGAATGAGACTCTGAGACTTCCATAAAGCCATTGGCCTATATACAAACTTCCCATTTTTAAAAATTTATTTAAAATATTTGAATTACATAAGAGATTAAATGAAGAAATGACAGTCAATGTCCTGGTTCCATTATAGTTCATTTTTTTGTAATTTTAGTAAACAAGCCTAATCTAGAGTACAGTTTAAAGCAAGAAGATAAAATGGAAAACAAGAATATAACACAGTTTAAAAACCAGAACAATTTGTAGCTCATACCCAAAATTCAGTTAATTTTAAGGACAAGAAATAGCTCCTGAGACTCGACTGAGAGCCTGGTTTCCACAGAATATAGGACTTTTAGGTAATTGATGGGCTTTGGTCGCCGTTCACCACCAAGCTTTTGCTGTTTCAGTCAGAGAGACTACTGACCTTCCTTGCTTAGACTGTCACCATATTTCCCCAGCTTTAAAAAGATTTAAAAAGAATTTGTGGACTTATTTTTTTTGGAGAAAGACTTGTTCTTCCTTCATATTTGTGATGCCTCAGTTGTCATTTTCTTCTCTTCCTTAAGAGGCCAAAAGAAAGAATTAGTCCATGATTTAGTTCTTTCAACTCAATACATTTATCTTAGGTGAAGAAAGCTGTTGTCTTTGTGTCCACACTTGTAAGGAAAAAAATAAAGTGTATGTTTTTTACCAACTGCTTACTCCCACATGATCATTAGCACAAGGTAAATTGTTCATGTGGTTACAGCTGCTGGAATTTCAGTGCATGTGGTTTGGTCATTCATGCTACCAAGAAAATGTTTACCATCTCTACCAATACATGTCAAAAGCTACAGTCATGCTCTTAGCACTGTGATTTTAACTTTTGATAAGTAGAAGATGTTTGTTTAAAAAACATGAGCAGCTAAGTACCATTGCCCAACAAATTTTCTCTAGAGAAGATAAGACTTGAGTTTCTGGTTAACACCTCCAAAGATTATACTAACCACCTTGCATTTTGGTGTCTTAAAATGTAAAAGACCTTGCTTTTATGAATCCAAATGTTTCATCTCCTCCTGACTAGCTGCAAGGAGTTTTAAAGGTACTCATCCCTTCATTTCCAAGCAAGATTGGTTTGATTTTTGGTCTAGAAGCAAGAAGGACAGGCAGAGAATTTCAGGAGATCTCCTTTCTGGTTGCAGAGAGGAAGAAATAGTGGGAGGACATGTCACAATACACCCTAAATGATGTGATGAGTAAACATCCTTTTGGTAAGCAAGCAGTCTTACCACAGGACTGTAAATATTTTTGGTAATTAGATTTTTCAATCTTACTTTTTAGTGTGATTTTAGTGTGATTTTTTGTGTGATTTTAGTGTTGATCTTTGCTTTCAGATTCCTGTTTTCCCTGCACAGAAAGGAATCCTGAGCATGGTTAAAACCTGGATTCAACTTCCATCAATTTACAAATTTTTCAGGAGCTATACATTTGTAAGGGCTGTAATAAACTAATACTTTGTATTCCCTTGATAGATGAACACTAGAAAGATGAGAACATCTAGTAAGAGAAAGAAGAGCCTGCTGATAGGTTATTTTAGGTACTTCATAAGAGACGTCTGAGAAGTGGTAGCCAGGCTGAGATGCATCCATAATCAGAAGCCTTTTGAGAAGGTGTATAGGGCAATCTTCAAGGAAAAACAGCCTTCACAATTAGACACCTCTAATGATAACTAGCTTCCACAGCCCAACTGCAATTTGCTTCTGGGCAGCCTTAACCTCCCTCACTTCTGTACATTTGGCGTAAAAAATAAGACATGCACTTTGAATGTATCTGTGAACTGTTTGCTTTATGAACCATAGATCTTGAACAGAAAGTCAAATGAATGGGGAGCTTTGGTGTACTGTCTACTATCCCAGTACAAGAGTGGTGGACGGACCAGAGCGGGGTAGGAAGGGCATGGACTGCAGACAGTAGCCATGCCTGCACATTATCTCTAAAGAGCATATCTCTTGTCCCCATCAGAAAATACATCCTGGACTATATGAACCACTCTTCAGAGGCCATAGAAAAACCCTGTGTTCTTTAGACATTTTTGAGAAACTGAAATCCATACCAAGTCAGAACTATCTTTGATTTTCCTGAGGTAGGTGTAGGGGAATTATAGTGATTGCCTGTATGTCAGCTGCTGTCCACTACAGTCTATCAAGGCTCAGATGGCTGCCAGCATCTCCATCTGGATTCTTCCAGAAAATGTGTAGAAGTAATGAAAAAAAAAAAAAAAAGAAAAAAAAAGGTGCTAGATTTAAGAATTTTTTTTCCAATGTGAGTGGATTTAGCCAACACTGGGCAAAGATGAAAATTCTTCTGCTAAATATGTTGATAAAGTAATTCTCTACAGTGGCCTTAGGAAAGATTTTTCACTAAAATTCAGCTTTTCCAGAATTTAAGTCAACAAGACACTGCATCTGGTATCCTGCAGGAAGCCCAACAAGATGAACATAGATGCAAACACCAATCCTTATGGATCATTTTACAAAATTAGCAAGTTGGTTGGGTGATGATAGCAAAAATTAATGCCCAGGAAATCAGCACTGAAACATCCAGAAAAAAAAGATATAACCACAAATATATCAGTACTTAAGGAATATAAAAGTACTTCTTCAACCCAGAAACTTTCTGCATTCAATCGAGTGTTTTAATGGCTTTTAATGACTTTTCTGTTAGTTTCTAAAGGCTACTATCTCCAGCTATTCTAACATGTTTGTCTACAATTTCCTTGAGCAAGGAGTTCTACTGTTGTACTCTAAATCTAGCTTTTAGCTGACCAAAGAAGGTACAATTTCTTTCACTCCAAAGACTTGCAAACTGATTTTTATAGATGTACTTCAGTACCTTTATTAGGATTGAAGGTACACTGACTGATCTGTACTTTGATCTATAGTTCCTTGGTTGTATTGCAGCATTTTACTTGACGTATGAACCCTCATGTGCAGCACGAAACTAATTCATCTATCTGGTTGCCTATGTTTCTAGGGCCCCTGCACCAAGATTCACTGTTTTCTGTAAACATTTATTAGGTTACTAATGTTTTGGTTAAGTTGTGAAAAAGAAATATTACCAGATGTCTTCCCTTGTCTTCAAACTTCAAATTCCTGCGACAATTGTCAAGAAAGATGCAGGGTATAAAAATCACAGCAATGTCATTGTTTTGTTATAAGGTAAATGTATGAATAGGAGCTAAGTTATACCTTCAGAGTTTCTTCTCATGATAAGGGAAATGTTGTATTGGGGCATGATAACTTTAGATTTTTCTATCAATGTTTGGTAAAATGTTCAAGTCCCTCTGTATCTTCTTAAGGTTGTAACTTTTCAGCACTAAGAGTGTGGTACTCTGAAGCTTCCTGTAGTCTCTTGAAACGTATAAGGACTTTCACTGTTTCTGTGTCAGTTATTACTATCAGGATTATTATTATCAGCAGTAGCCTTCCCTCCTACACTCCCTAAATCCAGAAAGATTAGAATTACATCCTGCTTCAGGAGGGAGAGAGAGGATACCCATTATATATAATGTCAAGCAGAAACCCAAAATGTACTTTGTGGCATGAAATACAGATAAGGTTAGATGCACTGGTGGAATCTGGCTGGTTAGGTCATGTTTATAACTCCTTTGCACAGCAGCAAGGAAGATAAACCAGTTTATCTGGTCTATTGATTTTTTTGTTGCTCTGAATCCTGATACTTTGATTTTTTTGGCTCGAATCTTTATGCTGTAAAAAGGGTGAAACTGATGCTTAGGGCCATCTCCCTGGGGGTAATATATGGATCAGGTATGCAGGTTGCTGGCAGAGGATTTTCTAAGGTAAGTCTGCAAAACATGCAGCTACAGGTCTCTGTTTAGGAAGGGTTTCAAACCCACCTCTTTCATTTTACATGTTAAATGTGGCCTAGAGGAACATCCACCCACACCAAATGGAAAAGCCAAATTTCCTTCCAGTTCCAAAAACATTATAGACATCTGCCAAAGGACATTTCTAATTCTTCCCATAAAAAATGGAAAGCTAAACAGAAGCATCACCCTTCCAATAAATCCATTCCAAACGCTTCTTGATTTATTCCAGATTCTCTGCATTTTGGTGAGTCTGTTAAATAATACCTGCTTTTGTTCTCCTTATGGGGCTTACCTCAGAAAGTATTTTATATAGTTGTTTCTTGAGAGACTTTTAAAAGTGTTCTAGAAATCATAAAGAGGCAAAGTTTGACTTCTGATACACGTGTTCAGTTCCTATTGACTTCATTGGAGAATTTCAAGCTGGACTAGACCACAGTGTTGGAAATATTTACTTAGGCATGCCATGGAAAATGAATAGTTAACCCTAATTTTTAATATTTTCATCAACTAAAACAGAATTTAAGCCCACTAATTTGATTTTTTTTAAATATAAGAAAGAGACAAATCATTAAAATATGCTTAAGAAGTCAAAGGATTGTGAAATGAAGAAAGCCACAAAAACTTCTTGTCTAGAGGGTCTTTTTAAGAACTAGTTAATCACAACATCTCACAATAGATGTATGCTCTCTAAGATGTAATTAAACATAAAGCTATAATTCATTTTTTTACTGTGGTGAGATTGTTGAAAGCCATCCAAATTCATGTTACCATAAAGAAAATTGGTCTTCACATTTTTTTCTTTTACATTTTAATGACATTGAAAAGGCTGTTTTCAGCTGTCACTCTTGTCCATCATTTTGTTCTGGAACGTTTTTGAAGCCTGACTACTTGGACAAGCACAAACCCAAGGTCTCCTGGCTGTGTCCTGACCTGGTCAGACAGAGCCAGATTCTGTCCCAAGTCAAGTAATTGCACTCAGGTTGCTTAACTCTGCTGGTTACTTCAAAACACAAGTGCCATGTAAATGTCTCTGTATGACTCTGGATGAGAGCTGGCTCATGTCTGGCCATTTGAAGAGCAGACAGACAAGCTTGCATCTGTCTGTACCTGTCCCTGAGACATACCCTAAAGCTGCTAAATAACTGATTTTTTTTTTTTTTTTTAATGTCACAGTAAACAATGAATATGTAATGTCAAGTAATCATCATGGAGCTGAAATATCCTCAACAAAGAAAATAGGTAAAAAAATGCAAATAAAATGAGATTTTCTTTCCTCCCACACTCATAAACTGTCATGCAATAGCTGGAATTGACGTAAAGCCTTTTTGAAAAGCTAATTTAGGAATGTGCAGTCACCTTTAATTTCTTCATTATTCTCTTATTTTAATGTTCCTTCTTATTTTAAGAAGAATTTTGGTATTTCCAAAAGCTGATCCAGAAATACTGGCTAGTAATACAGGAATTACAGGAGAAACTGTAAAATGTTCAGTTTTCTTTCATAAAATTAAAGGTCCTGGTAAACTTTGGATAAGATTCCATATGTTGAAGTTTTGAGTGTTGCATGAATGGGTCTGCTGGCAAAATCTTCCCCAAATATATTGCTATTAAATTCAGTAATGTAACAGTGTAAAATGGCCATTACAGTGTCTGAAAAAAAACATTTACATCTTCAGTAATTGGAAAGAACACCCCAGTATAAACAGAAGATGGACCTGTAGCCCTCACTGGTAATTTTGATGAGTGTTATCTAAAACTATTCACTTAACTTTTTATCATAAATATTTGAGAGTTTATTATTTACTTTTATTTTGCCAGTTTAGTTTTCCTTTTCCATCTTCAAAAGCTGTATTTTTGAGATTCTACTGGTTACTTAGTTGTTTAACTACCAATGCAGCCTTCTGCTAGATATTGCAGCCCCTAGTCTGTGGATCCACCCTACACTGCCTGCTAAAAGCTGCCACAGTGATGGCTTATTTTTTGGGTTTGTGCTTTTGTGGGTGGATACGAGGGATTGATGACCACATTCTGTTTGAAAGTACTGTAGCAGTAATAAATGGGAGAGGGGTTTATGGAACTCTTCTAGACACCTTTCCCAGGTATTCTGAGATGCTCTAATAACTTAAAGGTAAGAGAAAATATGGATTAAAGCTTTTGCACCTAACTTGGTCTCTATCCATTCCCCACATTCAGAGGAACAAGTCGTCAGAGGGACGGCTGGTTTAAAGAACTGCTTGTCCTTAGTGTGATCAATGAGCCATTCCATTTTACACTGACAGCAGGATACTACATTCACAAATAATATATTTTAAAGAAAATAAGAAAATAAAGCTGTAACTCTAACCGTGACTTTAGTCATAGGGCTATGCCATAAAATGGAACTTTCTTCTAGCTGGGGACAAACAGGTGGCAGTCAAGTCCAGAGGTGCAGCTGAATCAAAGGCTTTGCATAATTGCAGGACAAATAATTAAACATAGCAGCATTTTACAACTAAAATATCTCCCATTTCAGTATGAAGTAGTACTATGTCCCAAAAAGTGGAACAGAACACGAAGTAGCTGCAGGGCTTCATTTGTGGATATAAATTTACAAGATCTGATGAGCCATCTCAAACTTTTCTCCAGCTGCTTTGATGACATCATTGGTTTCACTATCTACAGTGGCACCATTGTCAGATTAAACAATGACAGTTCTAAAACTATCCTCTCTGCTTTCCTGACAGATATTCGTATGCTGCATAAGAGGGAAAAATAATATTGTTGTCCTCATAATTTTTTTCTTTTTTTCCTTTTCTTTTTTTCCTCCCACATAATTCTCTTTTGTCCTTCAGGTCTTAATTGCAACTCATTATTATTTTTGTGAAGAGCAGCCTCATGAAGGCAAAGAGTTAAAGACGTCACTTTAAATGACAAAAGCTGAACACTTTACCCCACTTTCAGTCTCTCATCTATTCATCCTTTTCATTGTGAACTTCACTATTTCAGCTTTCTAAGCTCTTCAACTACCTGCCCCTAATTTGTATTCCTGGGAAGAGGCCTAGGCTAGTTATTTTGCATTTGTGTGCTAATGGTGCTGAGTTTGCTTCTAAGAGGAGAACAGGGAGGGGAGGGCAGGAACCTCCAAAAGGGTTTAAGTGGGAGTGGGGGTGAAGGTGCAGGAAGGGTTGTTTGGGGGAGAGTCATGCTGAATTTTAACCCTGAATGCTTTCTTATACAATTTCGCACAAAGCCTTCCTGATTATATGGAAAATGAAACCCTGTGAAAACTTGCCTGTTCATACACACCTTTTAAACAAATACATTAGTCAAGTATCTGGAAAGCCTGGGAGACAGTTGGGTCATCTTTTTATTAATACATTAAATTATGACATACATGTTTTAAAAGCTTTTTTTTTTTT